>NW_019168004.1:2412204-2512170 GCF_002303985.1 Durio zibethinus
CCTTTTATACCCTCCCAAAACGACGTCGTTTTGGCTTTAAGTTAATAAGAGGATCCGCGCGTTTTGCCGAACCCGACCCGACCTGAAGCGTCGACCCGCTTTCTGACCCGCGCGTTTCAGCCCCTCCGAGCCGAGCCGAGCCGAGCCGAGCCGCACCAAGCCGAGCCGCGATCCGAGCCGCTCCAGGTTTTTTTTTTTTTTTTTTTTTGAATTTTTTTTTATTTGACTTTGATTTTGATCTTGATTTTTTTTCTTTATTCTTTAATTAATCCGACGACGGAGCCTCTACAAGTAAAAACAGTAGTTTTTCTTGCATACTCCTGAGGTGAGGGAATTTTCTCAATTTTCTGCTAAAAGTATTAGAGTCAATTGAGAATAATTTTCGATAATTAATTACTTGGCTGATTTTGATTTTTTTTTCTTTAATTAATCCGACGACGGAGCCTCTGCAAGTGAAACAGTAGTTTTTCTTGCATACTCCTGAGGTGAGGGAATTTTCTCAATTTTCTGCTAAAAGTATTAGAGTCAATTGAGAATAATTTTCGATAATTAATTAATTGGTTGATCTTGATTTTTCTTTAATTAATCCGACGACGGAGCCTCTACAAGTAAAAACAGTAGTTTTTCTTGCATACTCCTGAGGTGAGGGAATTTTCTCAATTTTCTGCTAAAAGTATTAGAGTCAATTGAGAATAATTTTCGATAATTAATTAATTGGTTGATCTTGATTTTTCTTTAAATAATCCGACGACGGAGCCTCTGCAAGTGAAACAGTAGTTTTTCTTGCATACTCTTGAGGTGAGGGAATTTTCTCAATTTTCTGCTAAAAGTTTTAGAGTCAATTGAGAATAATTTTCAACAACTAACTACTTGGTAAAATTTTAAGGCTTTTGGATAACACAAATTCAAGCTGGTACCATCTTTTGATGGGCGTTGTGAGGGTGCTATAACCTTCCTCACACGTAACCGAACTCCCGAACTCTGTTCTGGTTAAGCAGACCCGAACCTATTCTTTTAGGGACCCTTAAGCTTAGGTGTTCCCTAAAAGGGCAGATTCCTTAGGTGGCCAATCACACCTGGATAAAAAAAGATTGGTGGCGACTCCCTAAAGTCAATGTCTGGCGATAGATCCCCGGATCTAGACGTTATGACAGCTTGGCGACTCCGCTGGGGACTTTGAGAGTCAGGCCAGCAAATAATTTGTGTTATCCAAAAGCTAAATAAAATTGAACCTTTCTTGTATATATGTGTTATTATTCATTTATGTGTATTTGCTTGGTTAATTATGTCATTCATGTGCATATGCATAACATGAGCTCTACACCCGAGCTCCGTCCCTCTAGGAGGGAGTAAAGTACCTATTGCTTTCGTGAGGTCTAATGCCTCCGCAGTGGCTAGCGAAATACTCCCACTCAAATTGAACCTTTTCCGTTTGTAGCCTGTAATGGGTGAGGATTAGGGTGCCTTACTAGTCTGTAATGGACAGGGATGTAAGGAGCAATTTGAGGACCTTTAGACTCTGACCTTAAAATCGCATGTAGTGAACTTTAAGAGTGCCTACACTTAGGATAGAGCTCTTTCTGCCCAATGATAGATATACCCTGCAATTAGGACACAAAAAATGGTGGTTATCTAATCATTTTGATTGTTTAACTTTGTGTATTATTTGTAATATTATGCATCAGCATCACTTTCATTTCATCATGAACTAACCATGTTGTTTGTCTGATTGTATGCATCTGTATTCTTTTCATGATCATGTTTCAACACAATCATTTGCATTCATTTCATACTAGATTTCATTCAAAAAATGTACATTTCATTTGTGTGTCAAAGCATCATACATAAGGCACAGCATAACATTTCTAATCATAAGTATGGTACTCAAGGTCCGAGGATAGCTCCATCTAGCGAAAACCCTGCTCATCCATACAACACAAGATTCAGAGCAAGGCAAATGGAAGAAGAAAGTTCTCATAGATTTGAAAAGCTAGAAAAAGCTCAGGAGAAGATTGAAAATGAACTTAGCAAAATTCTGGAGGCCCTCAATAACATGAATAAGGGGAAAGGGGTTGAAGGAAATACAAGCCAACAAGTTCCCCATTTACAAGAAGTAGCTGACCCTTTGTACCCTCCAGGTTTTGGCCCATCTCAAGCCCAGTCTGCCCAAGAGGTCCCGCCACAACATTTCGCCTATCCTGGAATGCCATCAGCTTTCAACCCAGGGCAGTATAACAGCTATATAAATCCTGTCTTCACTGAAAAGGCAGCAGAACCAATTCCTGATCTAGATGATTTAAAAGAGAAGGAGAAGGAAAAGATGAGAGTAGAGGCTGAGGAAAGTTCCAAGATTAGCATGTTAGAGCAGAGGCTACGGGCTGTAGAAGGATTTAGCTTTTATGGGTCAGTTGATGCTGCTGGGCTCTGCCTAGTTCCTGATGTGGTTATCCCCTATAAATTCAAAGTACCGAAATTTGAAAAATATGACGGTACAAAGTGCCCTAAAACTCACATCACCATGTATTGCAGGAAGATGGCAGCTCATGCACATGATGAAAAACTCTTGATGCATGTCTTTCAGGATAGTCTTACTGGTTCTGCTGCCAGGTGGTATGTTCAGTTGGATAGAACCCACATTCGCTCCTGGAGCGATATGGCTCATGACTTCATCAGCCAATATCGACACATCATCGATTTGGCCCCTGATCGTTTATCTTTGCAAAACCTGGAGAAAAAGTCAAATGAGTCTTTTAAAGAATACGCCCAGAGATGGAGGGATATTGCTTCACAGGTACAACCTCCACTGACAGAGAAAGAGACCACAGTGCTGTTTGTTAGCACTTTAAAGCCTCCCTATTATGAAAAGATGATAGGGAATGCAACAAAGAATTTTGCTGACATGGTAATCTCTGGAGAAATTATTGAAAGTGCCATAAAAAATGGCAAGTTGAGAGGAGGAGAAACCAAGAAGACATCAGAAAAGAAAGAAGCTGAAGCTCAAGCTGTGAGCTTTGATAGACAACAATTCGGGGGTTATCAACCCTATCCATCCCAAGGTTACTCTCCATGCTATCCTGCTGTGAATAATGCCTCATCCTACCCATACCAGCTAGCTCCACAACCATCTTATTCATCCACTTACCGCCTTAACATTCAAGCTCCTGTAAGAACCCAAATTCGTCCTACTCATCCAACAAGTGGCTCACGAGAACAACGGACTACTCGAGAAAAACCTGTATTTGATCCAATCTCTATGACTTATACAGAGTTATATCGAGAGCTTTATAATAGCCATTTGATTGCCCCCAGCCATGTGGAACCACTTAAACCACCCTATCCAAAGTGGTATGATCCTACAGCCTGTTGTGACTATCATTATGAAATTACTGGCCATTCTACTGAAAATTGCACTGCTTTAAAGTATAAGGTGCAACGGTTGATCAATGATGGAATGGTAAGTTTTGATCAAGGAAAAGCAACAGCACCTAATGTTAGTGTACTGAGCGAAAGTCAAGAACAGAAAGGATCCGGAGATTCACAATGAATTGAGGGGCAAGATGTCAATGGAGATAAGGCTAGTTGAAGGTTTCTTTTGTCATTTTGGGATTTCTTTTCAAAAATGTTAGATTTTTTTTAAATATGACTTCACTTGTTATCATTTTAATAAAGGCAAGTCAATGCATTTCATTACATTTTTCTCTTTCACTTTACCATTATTCCATGCCTTGTTACCTTCCATAACTTCACACTCCCATTCTTAAATTTCAGATGATGAATATTTAGACAATGATAACAATAATTCTGGAATTTAATTTTGAGAACTCATTCACAGAGGAGATGATTTGAGCGAAAATAAAGAGGGTAAGCCATCACCAGAGATGAAAGAGATATATCTTGAAGGTGTGCAATATTTTATACAAGTTCATGAGCTCTGTTCAATAGATGATGTTCAAGAAAGGTATTCACAATTGAGATAAAAAATGGCCATCTTTTCTTTTACCATTTGAAAAACCATTTATTGTTACCCCCTTGAGCTTATCATTTTTTTTTGAAGAACCCCAACCAAGGATCACCCTCTACACTGGAGGGTAATTTTTGAAAAAAAAAAAAAAAAAAACCACAAAAGGTCTCAAAGATGAAAAGAGAAAGAAAAGCAAAAGAAAAAAATAAATGCCACACATGACTTGGGGCAAAGTAATGAGAATCCTTTGTGTGAGGAAAGAAAAAATAGTGAAACGATGTGGGGCAAAATGCCAAGCTGCATTAAATGATCCTTCGGTCTTGAACCTTTTTAATACATGTTTTGAGCCTATTATATCCATTTTTTTTATGACCCTTCACCTTAGCCTACATTACAACCTTGGAAAGTCCATTTGGATCAAGTGTGAATACCCAACTTGAATGATCATATGTTGAGCGAAGGCATGCTCATGATGAAGCAATGGAATCATGCTACATTACCTTAAAAGTTTGATGTATGAAGGATGTCAATAATAGGTGAAGAATGAAAAAAAAAGATGATGAAAAAAAAAAAAAAAAAAAAAGAAGAAAAAAATGAGAAAATGAAAAAATGAAAAAAGAGATCCGAATTGAAAACCTGAAAGGGTGATTTTGGTACCCAAAAAAAAAAAAAAAAAGATTCAGGTCAAATGGCTCACATGAATGAAAGATCAAAGACATCTGAAGATCCCTTAAAGACTGGGGCGGAGTTCGCCAAGCCCAAGATGACTTCAACAGTAAATGAATGAGCTTTTGAAAAAGAATCCTAGATTAATGTTGAAAATTGTCTAAATATTCATCATTTGGACATACCATTTACCTCAATGACATCCAATTTATTTCCTTTCCCATTTATTTTCTACCAAAATAGATCTCCATTGATTATCTTTACCATAATTCACTTTCTGTCCTCTTGTTGTTACACCCTTAGAATGAATTGAGAAAATGCTTGATTGCATTGTATTTGTCAAAATTTGAAATGATAATGAATGAATGAACATGTACTTAAAAGAATCTTACATTCATTTGAAAAGAAATCTAAGATGATGAAGAAATGGTAGAAACCTAAAAGAGATGATGGGGCAAATCTGGAAAAGTGATGAATTGATCGATATGACTTGCAAGTTATGATTGAATGATGAAGACAATCAGTGGACAGAGTTTGTTTTTGAATGGTTAATGCTGAGACAGAATAATGACCCAATGATGGTGGATGAAACTTGTTTTGAAAATTTGTTATTGCTGAGAAATTCATTGAATGATGGTCAAGTGATGATCGATTGATGAAACTTATTCCAAAGTATTGAAAAACAGAACAAGGAAGAATCTGAGTGGAAGAGACAATTAAGAGCTACACTGGTTCGATCTTAGAAGAGCAGTGCAATTGGATCCTTGAGGAATCAAAGGGCTTGACACCCAAGAAAAAAAAGAGCTTGAGAAACTTGAGTACCATACATTGAACAGGAATTAATTGGCCAACATTTGCATAGCATGCATTGAAAATCATGCACATTGCATAGCATACACTACTTTCAGGAAAGTATAGTGTACAAATTCAAGAAGCAAGGGTGTTCCAACATCCCACATGAAAAAGACAGATATGAAAAGACTTTGCAAGTTTGAGAAGAAACTTGTCAGGTAAGTTCCTAATCCTCGAAATAGGATGTCTCTTGGTATCAGGGTTGATTTATAAGACCTTTGGGCATAATCTCCTGAAATCCCTTCAAACACAACTTTCAACTCCTTCGGACATGATTGTCTAGGAGTATTTACTTTTCCAAGTTCGTTGCCTCTGTTTAGAGGAGCAATTTACTTTTCAAAAGTCGTGGTGCCTCTGTTTAGAGGAGCAATTTACTTTTCAAAGTTTCGTTGCCTCTATTTAGAGGAGCAATTTATTTTTCCAAAGTCGTGGTGCCTCTGTTTAGAGGAGCAATTTACTTTTCCAAGTTCGTTGCCTCTGTTTAGAGGAGCAATTTATTTTTTTAAAGTCGTGGTGCCTCTGTTTAGAGGAGCAATTTACTTTTCAAAGTTCGTTGCCTCTGTTTAGAGGAGCAATTTACTTTTCAAAGTCGTGGTGCCTCTGTTGAGAGGAGCAATTTATTTTTCCAAAGTCGTGGTGCCTCTGTTGAGAGGAGCAATTTATTTTTCCAAAGTCGTGGTGCCTCTGTTGAGAGGAGCAATTTACTTTCCAAAGTCCGTTGCCTCTGTTTAGAGGAGCAATTTACTTTCAAAAGTCGTTGAGTCTCTGTTTAGAGGAGCTTCGGCCAAAAAAAAAAACAAAAAAAAAAAAACAAAAACAAAAAACAAAAAAATCAAAAAAATCAAAAAAATCAAAAAAAATAAAAACAAAAAAAAAAAAATCAAAAATGAAAATGTCGAGTCGGGTCTTGACTGGGTGTCTACGTCTTTGCGCAATTTCTGTCTCACAGAAAATACGCAAAGAGGGGCAGCTGTAGACACCCAATCAGGTCCGGGTCCGGATCAATTGGGCCTGACCCGGATCAATTGGGCCTGACCCAGATCATTTGGGCCTGCCCCAAATGGGCAAGGCCCAATTGAATTTTTACCCGTATTTTTTATTTTTATTTTATTTTATTTTTTTTCTCTCTTGTGTATTTTATTATTTATTATTATGTATTAATATATGTATATATATATATATTTTTTTTCATTAGAATAGATTTATATGTATATAGTTATATATTTATTATTATTATATTATTATTCTTATCTTTTTTTTAATTATCTGTTCTGATTTTTTCTGATTTTCAGATATTATTTGAAAATTTTTTATCTTTTGATTTATCTTTCCAATTATCTAGATTTTTTTTTAATTTTATTTTAATTTTTATTTTGGAGGGCTAGGATTCAAAGTTGAAGACTCCCACTCTGAAGGGGAATTCAATCAGAAGAGTCCAATTGGATTCAAAGACTGAATTCCCGTCCAAAGAGGAATTGGGATTGATCAGAAACTCCTGATCAATCCCTATAAAAGGGACCCCCCTGGAACAGTCAAGAACACAGAGAAAACAGAAGCAAAAGCTACTGATTGAGAGAATAGGGGTGTTTAGAGAGCTAAGGAAAAGTTTAGGAGTGTTCTGGCAGTGAGAAAAATTTTTTAGAAAAATTTGGCGAAAAAATTTTCTGGAAATTTCTGGGAAATTTCCAGATTCCGGCGAAAATTCCGGCGACTTTTGAATTTTCCGACGACAATTCCGGCGAACTTTTGAAGTTTCCGGCGACAGACCCAGTTTCCGGCGGAGAATCCCAGAAACCGACGACCATCCGGCCAACTTCCGGCCAATTTCCGGCGAAATTCCTAGATTCCGGCGAATTTTCCAGAATCCGGCACCGGCGTTCTTCAAATTCTAGAGAGAAGGCAGAGAAGAAGGGAAGAAGAGAGAGAGAGGGGAGGAACGGTCTGCTGAAAAACGGAGGAAGGTGCCTTTTATACCCTCCCAAAACGACGTCGTTTTGGCTTTAAGTTAATAAGAGGATCCGCGCGTTTTGCCGAACCCGACCCGACCCGAAGCGTCGACCCGCTTTCTGACCCGCGCGTTTCAGCCCCTCCGAGCCGAGCCGAGCCGAGCAGAGCCGCACCAAGCCGAGCCGCGATCCGAGCCGCTCCAGGTTTTTTTTTTTTTTTTTTTTTTTTGAATTTTTTGAATTTTTTTTTTATTTGACTTTGATTTTGATCTTGATTTTTTTTTTCTTTATTCTTTAATTAATCCGACGACGGAGCCTCTACAAGTAAAAACAGTAGTTTTTCTTGCATACTCCTGAGGTGAGGGAATTTTCTCAATTTTCTGCTAAAAGTATTAGAGTCAATTGAGAATAATTTCCGATAATTAATTACTTGGCTGATTTTGATTTTTTTTTCTTTAATTAATCCGACGACGGAGCCTCTGCAAGTGAAACAGTAGTTTTTCTTGCATACTCCTGAGGTGAGGGAATTTTCTCAATTTTCTGCTAAAAGTATTAGAGTCAATTGAGAATAATTTTCGATAATTAATTAATTGGTTGATCTTGATTTTTCTTTAATTAATCCGACGACGGAGCCTCTGCAAGTGAAACAGTAGTTTTTCTTGCATACTCCTGAGGTGAGGGAATTTTCTCAATTTTCTGCTAAAAGTATTAGAGTCAATTGAGAATAATTTTCGATAATTAATTACTTGGCTGATTTTGATTTTTTTTTCTTTAATTAATCCGACGACGGAGCCTCTGCAAGTGAAACAGTAGTTTTTCTTGCATACTCCTGAGGTGAGGGAATTTTCTCAATTTTCTGCTAAAAGTATTAGAGTCAATTGAGAATAATTTTCGATAATTAATTAATTGGTTGATCTTGATTTTTCTTTAATTAATCCGACGACGGAGCCTCTGCAAGTGAAACAGTAGTTTTTCTTGCATACTCCTGAGGTGAGGGAATTTTCTCAATTTTCTGCTAAAAGTATTAGAGTCAATTGAGAATAATTTTCGATAATTAATTAATTGGTTGATCTTGATTTTTCTTTAAATAATCCGACGACGGAGCCTCTGCAAGTGAAACAGTAGTTTTTCTTGCATACTCTTGAGGTGAGGGAATTTTCTCAATTTTCTGCTAAAAGTATTAGAGTCAATTGAGAATAATTTTCAACAACTAACTACTTGGTAAAATTTTAAGGCTTTTGGATAACACAAATTCAAGCTGGTACCATCTTTTGATGGGCGTTGTGAGGGTGCTATAACCTTCCTCACACGTAACCGAACTCCCGAACTCTGTTCTGGTTAAGCAGACCCGAACCTATTCTTTTAGGGACCCTTAAGCTTAGGTGTTCCCTAAAAGGGTAGATTCCTTAGGTGGCCAATCACACCTGGATAAAAAAAGATTGGTGGCGACTCCCTAAAGTCAATGTCTGGCGATAGATCCCCGGATCTAGACGTTATGACAAATACAATAAAGTATCTTTCGATTTAAACCTTTAATTAGCATATATATCTTAGAATTCTAATGAAGTTAATGGTATCCATAGATTAAACCTCAACTCTTAGTGTTAGAATTGAAGATATAACACACATAATACTTTTTTATTCTTCTTTAGAGGTTTATAATCACTTTTAGGACTATTATGGTCATGTGCTTATCCTATTCACAAACATTTACAAGAGAGACCCCAAATTTTCTTGTTGAAGTAGCACCACTTCTATGTTTATATAGGTAGAGTTTTTATTATGTATCATTTGCTTTAGACATTTAAAACTCCGTTAAAAGTATAAAAACTCATCCTCTCCACGTAATGGATTACACTAGTTTCTAAAATTTGAATGGATTTTACTAGTGTTTAATAGACATAACAATAACTTATTTTTATCCATTAAACTTTGTAATTAGAGGTTACTAATTCAAAGTTGGGTTCCCATTATTGGTTGCTAATAGTAAGGATTTAAATCCATTCTACTTGTAGTGTTACTAACCAAATATCTTGAAATTCAATTTTCTTTTACGATAATTACCACAACTTGAGATTGAATATCTAATATAATCACTTCAGGTTAATATGTCCAAAATTTTCATTTTGCATATCATTTTATGCTCTAGACATTATTGCCTCATTCTTTTCATTTTAAGAAATAGTTAATTTTTAAGTTGTCTAAGCTAGTGTACAACACATTTTCTCCAAAGGTAAGTATCTTGACTTATAATCAATGAATTTCTTACTTAAATAGTAGATACTTGTTTTTTCTTGCGTGATTTATCATGTAGCCCTAATACACTTCCTAAGGAAATTTCATTCACTGTTAGATACAATATCAAGAGTTTCCCAAAAACTAATAGTACCAATACTTATGGGCTTGATAAGTATTCTTTGACTCTTTTAAAAGCCATTTGACATTCATTATTCCACTCACTTGACTATTTTTTTAAGTAATTTGAAAATAGGATCACATTTTGAGGTAAGTTTATAGATAAAATGAGTAATGTAGTTTAATCTCCTAAGAAAGCCTCTTACTTTTTTTTTTTGCATTCAGAAAGAAGATAGATTTTGAATAGCTTGAACTATATCTAGATCAATATTTATCCTTCTTTCATTGACATGAATATTAATAATTTTTCAGATTTTACCCTAAATATGCATTTGGCTGGATTGAGCTTGAGTTAGAACTTTTTTAATCTTTCAAATAGTTTCTAAGATTGGTAACATGATCCTCTTTTTCACGAGATTTGACAATCTTAACATCGATAGATATTTCAATCTCTTTTTGCATTATGTCATGAAAATGAGCTACCATTGTCCTTTGATATGTGCCTCTAGCATTCTTTAATCCAAAAGGCACTACTTTATAGCAGAAAGTTCACTACATTGTTATGAATATGGTTTTTTTCATATCTTCAAGGGCCATCTTAATTTGGTTATAGCCTGAAAAACCATCCACGAATGAGAACATAAAGTGCTTGACAGTGTTATCCATAAATGTATCAATATGAGGTAAGGAAAAATTATTTTTAGGACTTGATATATTTAAATCTCAATAGCCTATACACGTTCTGACCTTGTCATCTTTTTTGGGGATTGGGACTATGTTAGTCACCCATTCAGAATATTTGTCTACCTCAAGAAAACCAGCATTATATTGCTTTTTAACCTTTTAATTGATTTTTAGCAACATTTTAGGCTTTATTCATCTTAGCTTTTGTTGCACTAGCTTGCATTCAAACTTCAAGGGCAACTTGTATTCTACTATATTAGTGCTAAGTCCTGGCATATCTTCATAGGGCCATACAAACACATCCACGTACTCATGAAGTAAATCTATTAACCTCTTCTTATCATTTGGTGACAAGGTTGTGCCAATATTAAAATTTTTTTTGTTTTCTTCTTCCCCTAAATTAACCATTTCTAGAGCTTTTTAATGTGGTTCAATTGGTTTCTTTTCTTATTTCATTAATCTCATTAATTCAAAAGGTAAAGTATAGTCAACTGAAGCTTCTTCATTATCAAGTTCATCAATATGAATAAAATTTTCAAAGTAAAATCTTGAATCATTATCATGACTGTCTTCACATTCATTATTTGAAAACTTAAAAAATGGGTGCAATGGAAAGATATAGGCAAGTGTTAGTGCAAAAAGATGAAAGAATTGAAAGAGGAAATGTAATGATAATGCATTATGCAAATCATGTTATTGAAATAATGAGTAAATTAGCCCAAACATAAAGAATAAAAGAATTAAAAGAGGAAATGTAATGATAATGCATTATGCAAATCATTTTATTGAAATAATGAATGAATTAGCCCAAACATAAAAGATATCCCTAATGCTCGGGCTTAAGCAGTTAGGGTTTGACTCACTACATTACTTTTTCAGAGGTTCAAAGACAACATTGAACTTTATCATCTTATAGTTTTTTACATCATTACCTGGCAGGGTAAGATACATAAATGGCTTTTTTTTTTCCTTTAGCAGCTTCATCATTCACCATCATAATAAAGAGCTCAAAAAAAATCTTTTCCAAATTCGATGCTATATCTCCATCTATAATTTAAGAGGACTCAGGATACATACATCCTCTAGAATAAAAGGTATCATAAAGGTAGGGAATGACTAACTTTTTATCTTCAAATTCACATCCCTTGAGATCAGCTATTCTATTATCTTTTTTAGCATTCACTATTTTCATCTTGTCTATCCTTGTTGGCTTGTATCCTAAACCACTTTTGTCTTTATTATCTAGTATCAATAGAGGTTGTTTTATCCCTTACAAATTCTTTCTCAATCCTTTCCTAGGACCCCAACCCTTATTAATCACTTGTTTGATCATCATGCTAATGCTTACAGACAATTAAGGGGTATAAAGTTTAGATATTTCCCCCACATATACTGTATTAATAATTTCAAAAGATCTAAATGAGCATTTCAATGCTTTATCGACTACTTCTACATATGAAGTAGATATAGATTATGTTATAGGCAATTTTTTTCCCTATAAATACAAACCAAATATCCATTAACAAAGAATTTGACTTTTTAGTGCAGAAAGGAAGAAACAGCACATGTCATATGAATTCATGGTCTTTTTAGTAGGTAACTATAGGTTGGAAAGATGTCCATCACTTGGAATTTGATATTGAAGGTACAAAGACCAATCGATAATGGTATCTTAATGTCTCCCATCATTTCTCTTTATGAACCATTAGAAGCCTTTATTACCATGTGGTTAGCTTTCACATAATATGTGTTGATTGGGAACTTAGCTAAAATACTAATAGGTGTGACATTTATCAAAGAGCCATTATTAATTAGGATCTTGGCAATAGTATAACTCTTGCATTTTGTAGTGATGTAAAAAGCTTTTGTGTTCTTTGTACTTTAGAGAGTATTTCATCATCATTGAAGGCTATGTAATTTGAGACCACTAAATTTCCAGCAACATTGCCAACTTCTTTCATAGATATGTTATGGAAGACATAAGCTTAGTTTAAAACTTTTAACAAAGCATTCTTATAGGCTTTTAAGGAAAGAAACAATGAAAGAAGCAAAATCCTTATAGCATCTTGTTCAGTTATTCCATCATGCTATATTCACTATGTTTGATTAATTTTAGGAGTTTGCATGTCTCTTTCTTATTGACTGGTTTTTGGTATCCTCTTTCAAGAATTTTAGTAAGGTTATTTTGTTCACTTTCTTCGCTTTGTTTGACTTTCTCTTTTTTAGCCTTATCCACCATTTCAGTTGAATAACGTCATCCACTTTTAGTCATGCCTTCTACTTTAGTTATATTTGCAGAGTTAGTTGCAGTTTGATTATCATCCAATCCTTAAGTTATCACCTTGTAATTGTGTTTACATAGTACTACTTTGTTGCTTTGATATGGAAAATGACTTGGGACTTTAATTATCAAAATTAGCTTTGTAGTAGGTTTCTCTTGATTTTGAATTAGCTTACAGTAGATTGTGAGAGGTTTGACCCAAACCCTGTAAAGTCATTATTTCCTTACTATATTCACCATATCTTTTTCAGTTTCCTCATAAAACTTGATTTGAGAGACATCCATAGTTTTTTGTAGCTTTTGGCAAAAAGCATCATAATGCTAGATAGAATGCCTTAAGGCCCCTTTATGATATTTGTAAGAATAATTCAAATATATCTTGCCACAATAGTCTTTGTGACTTAGGGATACTGGACAAATCATGTCTACTTTAACTAGAACTTCAAAAGCTTATTCCAATGGAATTTTGACATTATCGACACTTCCCTTAATGTGGCAAGTTTTATCATCATTTATAGCATTACTAGTTCTAGTATGATTTGATAGAGGATTCTCATCAATGTTTGGTCCTCTAAAGGTATCAAAGTTTAACACACCTTGGTCAATGAGATGTTGCACCTTGTATTTCAAAATAAGGTAGTTTTCAGTTTAGTTGCATATATTTCTAGCATGATAGTTACATCTGGTGGTAGCATCATACCATTTAGGGTAAAGGGCTTTAATGGTGCCAAATGGAGAGGTACTATAAGGTGACCTTGTACTAATTGAGGAAATAGTTCAATATAGGTCATTGAAAGGGATCAATCCAAACCCTTTCTTAGGTAACTCAAAGCCATTTTGAATAACTGACTTGTGAATTTGGCTATGCAGTAGAAAAAAGGGTAGGGCCACACATATGGGTTATGGATTGGAAACTAGGTTTATAAGTAGGTGGTGCGGGGTGGTAAGGATAGGTGTTTAGTGAAATGTTATGGGTGGAATGGTAAGGGTCTCGGTATAATGGGTGTAATGGATATCAAGGGTACCCTTTAAATTGTGACCTTTCATGAAATATAGCTTAAGCATTAGCCTTCTTCTTTTTAAATGCAACTCTTTTCTTTGCATTGGACATTTTACCCCATTCTAGCTTTCCATTCTTGATAGTTTTTTTAATGATTTCTCTAAAGATTATCATACAAGTAAAATTCTTGGTGGCATTGTCAATCATTCTCTCATAGTAGGGAGCTTTAAGAGTATTGACAAATAGAATTGTGATTTTTTTTTATCAATGGGGTTGAACTTGGATAACCATATCTCTATATTTTTTAGCATATTTTTTAGAACTTTCACTCACATTTTTTTTCATGTTTTAGAGAAAGATATGATCTAGTGTTATGTCTATAATATGCTTATATTATGCAATAAAAGTCCTTGCAAGTTCTCTTTATCTATGGATGCGAGATCTACCAGTTGTATATACCACCTATTTGCTGAACTTGTGAGACTATCTTGAAAGACATGGATAAGCAACTTCTCATTATGAGTATATGTAGCCATTTTGTAACAATACATCTTAACATGTGCAATAAGGCATTTGGTCCCAATATACTTTTTGAACTCTGGCACTTTAAACTTTGGTGGAATCACCACATCAAGGATAAGGCAGAGTCCAATAGCATCCATTGACCTATAAAAATCTGTCAATTCGATAGCTCTAAGCCTTTCTTAAAAAATGTCCATCTTTTGAGTTTCAGAGTTTTCTTTAATTTTAAAGGGGCCAATATTCAGCTTTTCTTGCTTTTGGGATCATCAAGATTTGAAACTTATGTAGGATCAAGTATCTTGATGTTAAGAAAAAGGGTAAGGGGAGCAAGAACAACAGATGTTGGCATGTTAGTCTTTGAACCTTAATTTATCACAATTTTTTAAAAAAATTAGGATGACTTATTATCATGCACTTTGGAAAGATATTAATGTATGATTGCTTGGATATATGAATGCAATAAAAAAGAGTCACCACATAACAATTGTTAACCAAAAAAAATCTTTATTGAATTGAAAGTTATTTCTAACCAAATCCAATATTACATCCATGAAAAGTCTAAAATTATTATGGAAAGAAATCCTTAATTTGTCGATATTGGCCTTGCACTTCATTAGTAGTAGTACCTTTGTATTCCATTCTTCAACTTTTTCCACCATGTCATTGGCTTTATTGATATCCATAGTAATTTGATCTAGTAAGCATTGTAATTGGTTATCTTTTCTAACATATGCTTTCTTGGCTTGTTCACATTTTTTATTTACAACACCCATTTGTGTTCCAATTTTGACCACCACTTTATTGAGCACTTGGATGTGCTTTTGTGTTTTGGTAAGTGCTTCATCTTTTTTTGGCATCTTTGCTTGCAATTGTCTATTTTCTTTCAAAAGTCGAGCTAACTCACGATTAGTGATGACTTAGTGATATTGAGATCAAACAAAAAATTCTTCCATCATCTTTTTCTTGTCTTAGTGCTTAAATCTTTTGGTCCATTATTCCCTTTAACTCCCTTTTTAGCCTTTTGTTTACAAGCTTCAATTCATCTTTTTCAACTTAGAGCTTTCTTTTAGCACTACCAATAGAGGATCAAGAGATAATGATTTCATTAGGCCATTTAGGGTTGCTTATTTAGGGATTTTAACATCTTTAACTTGCCTAATATGCCACACAAAGTATTCAAAAACCTAATTTGAGCGTCTCTTCCTATCTTTCTTTTAAGAAAACTTCCAAGCTTGCAAGGTTTTGGCTATCTTTATAGAGGCATTAATTTCAACATATGAAAACTTTATTTTACTAAGATCGAAAGTGGCTGGAATAAACTATTCATAGCCATATTGTCTTTGCATCATAATGGGAAAATAACTCACTGCACCTCAAAGGCCTAAGAGAGAAACCAAAAGCTTATCTTTACAACCTTACAACGTTGGTCCATAAGGCATCCAAAGAACTCTCTATATCATATCTTGGCTAGTGAGCTTGCATAAAAATAAGATCCATGCTTTCTCAAATTTTTATGTAGGCTATTCATTCTCACGAAATTCCTTGATATGAGTGCTTGTAGTGAAATAGGGTTTGTGGAATTTATCACCATTATTTTTTTATGACTTTTCATTTAAATGGTTAACAATTAAGCACATCTAGTAAAATGACCCTCTCTATTTCGATGACAATGATTTAAAGATCTAATAGTCTCAATTAAAATTGTAGGAATAGGGTTGATTTGGTAACAAGTTGATCAAAGAAATCTACCACTACAACATCAATATAACCAATTAATTTTGGAAATAACATCATCCCATATAAAGCCAATGTCATCAAATCCATTCCTCTTTCAATGCCAAAATATTTGTATATAAAGTCACGAACTATAGAACAAGGAATACCAACACTTTCACATTTTCCTTTTATCCAATTATCAACAATTTGGACATCTACGACCATTTTTTGAGTAAGCTTTTTTTGGTAACCAATCTTGATTTTTCAAATGTAATTTATCAAGATTAGGGAGATCCAAGCTAAAGAAAGTTTAATATTCTTCAATAGTTAGCACCATGTCAACATTATTAACACAAAGCAGCGATATGAAGGGGTCTCAAAACTGAACCATGGCCCTAATAAACTAATCATCAACAGGGACCGAAAGAAGTAATGCAAGGTCCTCAAACTTCTTTGAAAAGTCTCATTGGTAGTAACACTCCATTGGTTCCAAATGCTAACCAAATCGCTAAGATCATTTCATTTGAGATTGAGATGGATTTTGGCAGGCAAAGTAGTTACATAATTGGCTGTAAACAACCATCTTCTTTAAGCTAAGCTTCATCGAATTTTATTCTCAAGCACATAAGAAACTTTGATAGGCTTTCCATGATTGTAATTAAGATTCTTTTTGTTAAGATTATTTTTTAGCAATCACTCATTATGTAAATCTAATGATGTATACAGGTAAAATAAAATAGAGAAAAAATGCTAGTTAACATAATATAATATATACAAGGAATAACAAAATATAAAAGGTTAGTATGGAAAAATATATATAAGGAATAACATAAATTTACAAGAATAATAGTTATCCCATCATATGTCATATTTAGGTTTTTTTAAATTAAAAGGAAGGCAAGGTTCTAGCCTAGGTTTGGATCCTTAAGGTTCATGTACAAGTTGGGTTTAAAGGCTTGACAATCTAAAGGCTTTCAAATTGTTCCCTACATCATTGTCCATTATAGACTAGTAAAGCACCCTAATCCTTACCCACCATTATAGGCTCAAACAAAAAGGTTTCAATTTGAGTGTGAGTTTTTGCTAACTCACACGGAGGTTACCACCTCACGAGAGTATAAGTACTTACTCCCTCCTGATAAAGGATAAAGCTCAGGTATAAAGCTTATACATGAATGCAAATGTGGTGTGTGTAAAAGACATGCCGAGCAATCAAATAAATAAGTGTGAAAAAATAATATCTACAAAACAAACAAATAAGAAATCAAACAAATAGGTTAGTCTACATAAATAACTACATAATAAAAACTAACAAAGTAAGGCTTAAGATAACACATAACTAACTAATGGTTTGACTCTCTAAGGTCCCTAATGGAGTCATCAAATTGTCATAATATTTAAGTTAAAAAAACTTAACCATTAGACATAAAAAATCATGGAGTCGCCACTGATCTTTTTTACATAAGTATGATTGACCACTTATATGAATCTATTTTCTTTAAGGTTATCCTAAATGTAAACTAAAGGTCCCTAAAAAGAATAAGTTTTGGTCTATATCAATAGAACTAAGGTTTGAGAGTCGATTACACACAGGAAAGTTTTAGCACCCCTTTATGCCCAAAATTGGTACCACATTAATTAAGTGTTATCTTACCTAAGCTTTGTCAAAGATTGTTTTTATCATGCAAATCAAAATCATAGCATGGTAATACAAAAAAATTAATCAAAATATCAAGTAATCATGCAATCATGCAATACATATTAAAAATCATATCATGCAAAATATATTATTTATCATGCAAATATATTATAAATTATACCAAATACCATGTAATAATACCATGCCTAGATCATGTTAAAATGTCCATGCAAGAATGTCATGCAAATATATAATCATGCAATAAATATATTAATATTCATGCAAATATATTAGTAAATGACAATTAAGTATATTTATGCAATTAAATATAAAATGCCATGCAAATATATTAATAAATCACACAAATAATATATTAATAATCATACAAATAAATATATTAATAACATGCAATCACACACATAAATATATTAGATAATCATGCAAATATATAAAATCATGCAATAAATATCTTAATATTCATGCAAACATGCAATTAAATATATAATAATGCAAATAAACATGCAATATCATTCATCATGCAAATAAGCATGCAATAACATTCATCTTGCAATATATAGAATATAATATTAAAACATGAAATTAAAATTATCATATCATATTAATTATAATAGCATACAAATATAATAGTCATATAATATCATACAAAAAAAAATAAAAATCAAAACATTTTTCTTTTTTGCATTACATTAATTCAATAAATATTCAAATTAACAAAAAAATTAAAACCAAACATAAAATCAAACCAAACAGAAAAATAAAATTAAATAAGCTAAAAATCAAAATCAATTTAGATAAAAATAAAATAAAACAAAAAAATAAATAAAAATACAAACAAAAAAATAATCTAAAAAAAAAAGAAAAAGAAAACCTGCGATCTAGGTTAGGTCAAAATAGGGTTAACGTGTGAACCTAGACGAGTTGGAGTGCAGATCTTGAACACTTGAACCGCTATTGTTTTGGCTCAGAATAGAAGGTAAAAAAATCTGACTTTCTTCAAATTCACCTAGCTTAATCTCTCTTTAGATCCAATTCCTATGGCTTCTTTCTAACTTCAAATAGAAAACTTAAAAGTTACTAAAAATCGACCACTAATTCCAGAATTTGGTGTCAAAAAATTCAATTGGTCATCAGTAAATTTAATTAAACCCTGAAATCTTCAAAAACACAAAATTTGACCACCGCATATTCCTTTTGGCCGTCATATACCTGCCCAAAAAAATCAAAATTCGTAAAAAATTGAAAGAGAAACCCAGACAATTTTTAGAAAATCTTAGAAAAAACAATCCAATTCCAAAAAATTGAATCTATTTCCAAAAAACTAAAAATTTCATAAGTCCAAGACCAAACCCAGAATTAAATTTTAAAACCTTAAATTGCAAACAAAATCAAATTAAAAATCCTAGAAGCAAGATTCCAAAGCCTAAGCACGATTCCCAAAAAACCTAAAAGTTCATAAAATTTTAGATTACTTTGATTATAAATGCTTCTGTTTGCTTCTGCTCACCATCTTTCTAATCGCCTTCCTTCTTCTAATTCACAAATTAGGTCTTTATATAGTGACTTAATCACTTTTCGTTTGGAAACTAGGAAATCTTATTGAATCTAAAATTTACATGATTTGATCATCTGCCATTTACTTTCCTATAATTTTCTTTTTTTCATGAAATTAGGATCCAAATAATTCCAAAAAAAAAATCATTCACATCTGAGGTAAAATCCTAGAATTAAATGCAATCCCAAGAAAATTAGCGAAAATTTTTTTTTTTACTTTGACTTTGTTGACTTTGACTTTTGACC
The DNA here is from genome assembly GCF_002303985.1 of Durio zibethinus. The sequence goes on from NW_019168004.1 coordinate 2,431,645, forward strand.
AAAACAAAATTAAAATCATAATTAAAAATCCAAATTAAAAAATATAATATAATATAATAAATAAATAAATAATCAAATTCAAATTCAAAATTAAAATCAACATTTTTTTGGCTTTTAATCTTTTGGGCCTAAAATTTCGTACCGGGCTCACTTCTCGAATGAAGCCCATTTTTTATCAAAAAATTTCTAGACAGAATGGGGTGTCTACAGAGAGCTTTGAAAATTTACTCACCAAATTGGAAACTATCTTGAATCATAAGATCTTTTACTTAGGATTATTAGACCTACAAAAAAATAGAATCTACACTCTGATACCAATTATTTGCCCAAATGTAGATAACAATCCAAGAGAGGTAAATTAGGTTGCCTTCAAATCATTTCCAAGATTGAATTTCAATTAAATGTAAAATCAAAAATTAAAATATATGAAATATATGAAATTAATGCACAAATAAATAACAATGATAAATAAAAAAGTAGAGTAGAAAGATCAAACACAAAGATTTATAGAAGTTCAATTTTTCTTTAAAAGCACCTACATCATTTTTCTTAGCTTTCTAAGCTAAGAATCCAAATTCATTAAATTTTTAAAATTTTTACAAACTACCTTTTAAGAAGTATAACCTCTCACTCCTTATATTTATAAGCTAAGATAGCAACCTCTAATTCCTACCTTTCTAGGCTAACATAGCAACCTTTAATCATTCAAAATGAGTTTCTACAAAAAAATCTCAAAATTATTCAAGAAGATACCTCACCTCTTAATTACAATTAAGTTATAATGTTTTGCAAACTAAAGACACATCTCAAAGGTTTAGTGATTGCCTAATAAAGTACAAATGAGACTAAATGATTTAGATATAACAAATACAAAGAATAAAGAATTTAAGCTTTAAACTTTTTGTTGCTTTTGATTTTCTTGGAGATTTTTGAAGATATGGCTTTACTTCTCCTATATTTCTCTCTTTTTCACGGGTGTTGAAACTCTCCTTATATAGAAAAAAATGAATTGGAGCCATTGCAAACACCTAATTTTGCTCAGATAGAATCCAACTAATTATGAAGTTCTTAAAATCTAACTCGGTTCAAATATGATATTTCTTTAATTTTGACAAGTTCCTAAAATCAAAATTAAAACCAATTTGACTCAAATGCTCCAAGTTCAAACTTGGTCAAATCCAATCAAATAAAATCAAACTTGATCAAAATTAGTCAAAATCAATCAAACTGGATTAAACTTGGGTCAATCTTTGTAATTCACAACCAAATGGGACCAATAGGGCTTAGAAATGATTTTTGTGATTTTACTACACTAAAAACCCTTATCACACTTTTAAAAAGCCAAAATTATCAAAATACCCTTTAAGGGAATTTTTGTAATTTAACTTTATCGAAGTTGGATTTTTGTGAACTCTCAAATCATAATTTTATATTATTTGTCATTTTGTGATGCATTAAAAAGCTTAATCGCACTTTAGGAAGTATGAAATTACTAAAATACCTTTTAAGAGCATTTCATAATTTAATCTTTTCAAGGTTGAATTTTTGTGGAAAGCTTCAAATCATGATTTAATATCATTTGATGATTTTTGGTGCGTTAAAGACCTTGATTGCACCTTGAAAGTTGTGAAATTACCAAACTACCCTTTAGGGATATTTTCATAATTGGACTTTCTTAAGGTCAGTCTTAAGCAAAAACTTCTAGATCATGATTTTATAATATTTCATGATTTTTGATGCATTAAAACCTTAATTGCACCATGAAAGGTTGAAATTACCAAAATACCCTCTTAGAGGTATTTTAGTAATTTGACCTTCCCGATGTTGGTTTGTCATGAAAATTTTTAGACCATAATTTCATATTATTTGAGGATTTTTAATGCTTTAAAATCATAAAATGAAGAAAAGATCATATTTCTCTAAGAAAGTTGCTTAGAAACTGAAACCTTTTAAATGGAGGGTAAATTGGCCTTTTTACTTGTTCCAGCAGCATTGAAAATATAACCTTTAGCTATGAGCATTCTTGATCATAAGATTATCTTAGAAGGTTGGACCCAATGTTGAAAGTGGGTTCCTTGCAAAGAAAACAAGGGAGAAAAATTAACGAATAGATGAAATTTTAATCCAAAGGCTCGTATGCATAAAGGAAGAGATATTTTTTTCTCATGAAAGGGGCTAGGAATTCACAGTTAGAGAATAAGGCAGTTGGGACAAGAAAAAAAGTGAAAAAAAAATTGGTGAGCGTGGAGTAGATATAATTCTTCTATGCTTTTTTCTTTTGCATATTCATAAGCATTTCACAACTTTCATATTGTTTTTCATAGCATTTAGCTTTTGATTTTTTTGTCTAGAAACTCATAATTTTTTTTCTCTTTTAATCCAAGCTTGGATCAAAATTTCATCCAACTAGATAATAGTTTGGATTGGAACTAGAAAGACCAAGCAACAAAAAAAGTAATCTATTATTGTTAGCCTTTGGAAAGTTCGACTAAGCTTCCATTTTCCATGGTTGAACCTCCTTTTTTTGTTGTTTTTTTGCTTTTAATAATGGTGAGAAATGACTTGAATGTTTTTTCATATGTTTAGAGCATGAATATTTAGTTTGATGGTTTTTGTGTGTTGTTTGGCTATATTGGTTGGTTTCATAGTTTCTCTATTATTTAGTTCATTATATGTTTGATAAAATTTCTCTTATGATGTGGATGCCTTCATATAATGATTATTTTAATGTTTAATGCATTATTGAGCTAAGTAAAATGAAAAGCATGACTGGGAGGAGTCATGGGATTGTTCAACCAAGTTTTGCCATGCATTGGCTGAACCTTTCTTATTGGCGTCATGGCCAAATATTGCTTGATTCTTCTTTAAATGTTTGTGTTCTTGCATGGTTCTTCAAATTTTCAATGTGTTTAATTAAATTTCCATGAATAAATGTTAGTTTAGTGGACTTTTTTTGGTGATTTTAATGTTTATTGGTATGAATTTCAAGAAAAAACAAATAGTGGAACATGTCTTGGAAATTAAAAAAAAATCTTAATGTTTGATCCTTTTTCATCATGTTTTGGTTTGCACATTTAGTTTGTAATGTAGTTTTAAAAATACCTAGATTTATAATAAGTTTGTTCCATAGTCATGCATTTTCTATGCATTAATATTTACATTTTGACCAATGGTATTTTTGTTATTTATTCTTGTCACATGCATTTTTTATGAAATTATAAACGACCCATGAAACCCTAAACCACCTATGAAATCCTAAACCACCTATCGAACCCTAAACCCAAAACCTTAAACCACCATAATCCTAAACCCTAAACCCTTAACCAAACCTAACCCTAGCCTAAAACCCAAACTAACCCTTAGCCTTAAACCATACCTTAAACCCTACCCTTGACCCCAAACAACCCTAAATCCTAAACCAAACCCTAAACCCTAACCTAGACCTAAACAAACCCAAACCCTAATCCAAATCCCAAAATCGTACCCAGACCATAAACCACCCTAAACGCTAGAAACCTGAACCAACCCTTAAACCCTAAAACGAACTTTTGATCCCATTCATACATTTGCATTTCATTTCATTTTGTTGTTAAATATATTCTTAAATTGTAATATATTCATACTTTGTCATTCATATTCAATTGTTATGCATCCATATTATTATCATGTCATACATTTCATGCATAAAATTTCAAAAAATGATCAAAAAAATATTTTTTTAATAAAATGACATCTCAAGTAAAATAACCTTCAAGATCTAGCCTAAATATACCTTACCCTAGACCTTAAACAATCCTAAATCCTAAACCAAACCCTAAACCTTAACTTAGACCCTAAACCAACCCAAACCCTAAACCAAATCCCAAAATCATACCGAGACCATAAACCACCCCAAATGTTAGAAACTCGAACCAACCCTCAAACCCTAAAACTAACTTTTGATCCCATTCATGCATTTGCATTTCATTTCACTTTGTTGTTAAATATATTCTTAAATTGTAATACATTCATACTTTGTCATTCATATTCAATTGTCATGCTTCCATATTATTATCATGTCATACATTCCATGCATAAATATTCAAAAAATGAGTTTTCAAAAAAAATATTTTTTTAATAAAATAACATCTTAAGTAAAAATAACCCTTAAGATCTGGCCTAAATATACCCTACCCTGACCTCCAAACAACCCTGAATCTAAACCAAACCCTAAACTCTAACTTAGACCCTAAAACAACCCAAACTCTAAATCACCCCAAATGCTAGAAACTCAAACCAACCTCCAAACCCTAAAACTAACTTTTGATGCCATTCATGCATTTGCATTTCATTTCACTTTGTTGCATCTGTATTCTTAAATTATAATGCATTCATACTTTGTCATTCATATTCAATTGTCATGCATCTATATTATTATCATGTCATACATTCTATGCATAGGTTTTCAAAAAATGAGTTTTCAAAGCAAAATATTTTTTTAATAAAATGACATTTCAAGTAAAAATAACCTTCAAGATCTGACCTAAATATAAAGGGACTCTCGATAATTATCATTTATGAGATGTGTCATCTCAGTTTTATGGGGTAATTTGAAATTTCTTAAATTAGAGATATTTTTTAAGCTCTTTCTAAATATAAAAGAGTGAAAAAAAATCTCAATACTTAAGACATTTTCATCTTGATCCAAACATAAAATGTTTTACTTTCAAAAAAAATACAAATTGATTTGTTTTCAAAGAAAAAATTTGGTTTTTGGAATAAATAAAAAAAATTAATCTATAAACATAAAACCATTATTACCAATGTTTAAGGATAGCATGCGATTGATCGGTACCATCTTCGATAGACGCTATGGGGATACCAATCCTTTTCTACATGTAACTGACTTTCGAACCTTAAATCTGATTTTCACATACCTCAAATTGTTCTTTTTATAAAATTTTTAAAATTTTTTAAATGTTTTATTGAAAAAGACAAAAATTTTTGGTGGCTAATCATACCTTAAAAAAAATTAGTGGTAACTTTTTATTTTGTTTTCTTATTGAAAATGTTTTTTAACACTCTATTTTTCAAATTCCCCTACATTTAGTGATCAAGATCTTTCCCTACCCGTCACGAATGCCACATCGTGACAGCCATTGAGACTGAGTTGGAGAAGAAATTAGACATTTATCTCTTGAAAAACTAATAGTTCAAAGCCGTTAGAAGCAAAGGGATCAATCTAGTGCATTAAATGATTGATTGAGTCATGCATTTCTATCAAATTTTGATTATTATAGGCTAAGGGATTGATCGGGGTCATGTTGATTTTCAATTTAGGGTGATTTTAGATTAATAGTACAATTGACTGTCTTAAATTAAATCATGTTATGCATTTTACTTACTAATTTAATTATATCTTAAGTTATATAACTTCAAATCAAGATTCGTTTAAAGATTTAGAAACTGAACTTAAAAGGCTTTTTATAAATATAAAATTCAACATTCAATTCAATATATAAAAATTATAGTAAATTTTTAAAACTATCTCTTATGCAGTTGTTAGACAACCTATATAATCTCTAACAAAAATTCAAAATCTTTTCTTAGAAAATTTATATTTTGATTTTGTTTGATCCATTAAAAAGTAGACTAAAAAAACTTTCCAACCATGTAAAATTCAAATATTAAAACTTTGTAAATTAACACAAAAAATAAAACAACATTAATGTTGGAAAATCTTGTTCATACAAAGCATTTTTCTCAAGGTAATCCATTCCTCAAAACCAATATTGTCAAAATTGTATTGAATCCAAGATTAATAAGTTTACTACAAAAACAACAATTAGACTTTCATTTAAGCTTAAATAAATAATCTTTAAAGATAGTTTTGGTTTGAGAAGTACAAAAATATAAAGAAAGGTTTGCTTAAACTTTGAGAAACATTTTACAAAGAATTGCTAATCTTGAAATTTTGTATTTTTAATATAAACATTAAGACCAATCTGTTAAAATATTTTTTGATGATGTTTTTCAAATCAAATAACAATTTTGAAAGACATAATATTTATTTAGTACAAAAAATAATATATCATAAAAATCATGTATTAAATAAATCTTTTCAAAATCCAAAATCTTTTTCATTTCAAACATCACTTTGAAAAATATATCATTTATGTAGTACCAAAAATAATAAAACTTGAGAACATGTTCTAAATAAATCTTTTTCAAAATATTGATAAAGTTTATTTAACTTAATGTTTTGTTATTTCCAAATAAGGATTAATTCAAGTTTCACAGTGATGTTAATGATGAATAAACTAAGAAAAAGAAATGAAAAATAAGAAAGATGAGAAAAAGAAAAGATGTGAAAAAATAAGAAAAAAAGAAAAATGAAGGAAAAATGAAAACTTTAATTAAAAACCTGAAAAGGCAATTTAAGTGGAAAAAAAAAAGGAATTTGAGCTGAAAGCTTTAAAAAAGTAGCTTTAATGCATGAAAATTAATATCATTTGAAGATCTCATGGAATAGAGGCACGATTTGGCTTGATGAGTTCAAAAAATTAAGAACAACAATAGAATAGGCTTTTGTAGGAGAATTCTAAATTAATTTGTTCAAAATTGTATGAATATTTTATCCAAACATTTATCCTAGTGAATCTTCATTTGCTTATTTGTCCTTTATTTGATTTGTTCTTGAAATGAATATTCTTGCTTCAATTTATCTTGTTATTCACCATTTTTGCTTTTCCATAATGAATTGAATATGTGTGTGTTGGATTGCATTTGTCATAGAATTGGAATGATGACAAATAAATGACTAATGATAATATGAAAGATCATTGCTTTAGTCTAAAAAAAAGTTGAAAGTGAATGGGGAAAAATTAAAAAGAAGACGTATTTTGAAAAAAGCTTGAAAAAAATGTTGATATTCAAGGCCTATAATTGAAAGAAGAAGCATTTTGAAGTGGTTCAAATAATGTAATCAAGTGATAATATTAGCGAAAGGACATTTGGCCTCATAAATTAGTTAATAAGCTTGTTCGCACATTCTAAAGAAACTAAAAAAGAACCTTTCTATACAATTGAAAATGCATAAGGTTGATTTATATTTACATTTCATGTATTACATACATGACATTCATTGTAAACATTTGATAAATAAGAAATTTTGACTTTTGATTCTGAAATTGAAAGTAGCAAAGGAATAAGAATTTTTCAAGAAAAATTTTTAAATTTTATAATCCTTGATTGAGGAAAGCATTTCAAGGATGGGATTTTAAGCCTTAATTAAGGAAAGTTTTTAAAGATAAGGTTTTAATTCTCGGTTGAGAAAAATTTTTTGAAAATGAATTTTCATTCCTCAGTTGAGGAAGTTTTTCAAAGATTTTATTCCTCGGTTGAGAAATTTTTCAAAGATTTCTTTCCTCAGTTAAGGAAATTTTTTCAAAGATTCCATAAGTTGATTAAAGAAAAATTTACAAAGATTTCATTCCTTAGTTAAAGACATTTTTTTTAAGAAAAAATTTTCATTCCTTAATTTGGTAAAACTTTTTAAAGAATAGATCTCGATATTTGGTTGAGGAGAATTTTGCAAAGATAGGTTTAATCTTAGGTTGAGGAAAATTTTCGAAAATGAGATTTTGATCCTTGAAGAATGAAGTTATTTAAAGAAAAAAAATGATAAAACCTTGGTAAGGACAATTTTTAAAGTTTCAAAACTGTAAACCTTTGGTTAGAAGAGCCATTTTTATTTTTAAAGCTTTATAGTCTCTAGTTGGATGAGTATTTTTCAAAGTGAAATTTTTAAAATTTCATAGTTTTTTGTTAAAGGAGTATTTTACAAAAACATTTTGGAAAATTTAAGCTTGAAAATGGTTTAAAGGCCTTAAATTAATTTTTAGGTAATTTTTTTTGTAAGGCATGCAACGGCTGAAAGAATTCACGATGGTTGATTTATGGAATTTGCGATGATTTTGAATTTATTTAAAATTTTCTATAGAAGGTTCAAGATTTCGACAAAACTTTGAAGTTTCCAATGATGGAAACTTGGTTTTTAAGAAAGAATGAAAAAAAAAAAAGAAGAAGTGGGGAGAAGAAAAATGAGAAGTCTTAAGGAAAAAGGGATTTTGGTTTTCATAACAGCGAATAAACAATGTTGTTTACTCGAATAGGATCCATGCTTTCGCCTAAATTGATTCTTATACTGACTGGACCTAGTCGTAGGTTTCCTTTTTCTTTTTTTTGGTTATTTTTTATTTTTACTTTATTTTATTTTAATTTATGTTTTTAAATTCTATTTTTATTTTTTATTTTTTAAATTCTTGTTTTTTATTAATTTTATTTATTTAATTCTAATTTTATTTTCTATTTTTAATTCTATTTTTATTTTTTGTTTTTTCTTTTAATTATGTTTTCTTCTTAATCTTGATTTGATTTAATTTTATTCATTGAAAAATAATAAAGAAAATGAGAAAGAAAAAGAAATAATGTTGCTGTGAAATTTAATAGTAAATATGTATTTGTATAATTATTTCATATAAATTTTTAATAAATGGGAATTCTTTTTAGGGTGAAATTTTAAAAATGTACAGACGTGTATTATTCTTAAAAATTTGTAAGTAAAAAGATTTTATTAAAATTTAATCAAAGAATTTGAGGATTTTAAAAAAATTCAATATTAATAATTTTTATTTACTTTGAAATTAATAATTGTAAATAAATAAAAGGAATTAAAATAAACTACTTGTTATAAAATATTGAATATATCCAATGTCGAAACTTCTTTAAAGAAATAGACATGTTACTTGAATATTCTTAAAATGAAAATTTTTTGAGAGTTTCAATTGGATCATGATGTTGGAGAAAACCTATAAAAATATTTTTAATATTCAAATATCAACGTTAATAAAAAAAATAAATTAAAAATAAAGATCTTTTTAATTAATGTTTAAATAAGATAATATAAGATTAATTTGATACTAATTTATAAACGTTGTGGGGGTACCAAAACCTTATTCTCATGTTATTAACTCATGAACCTAGTTTGCTTAGAAGACCAAAATCTATTTTTTTTTAGAGATTTTTAGTCAAGTTTAATACATTTTTATAAAGAATAAATTCAATAGGTGACCAATCACACTTAATTAAAAAAATTGATATTAACTCTATATTTTTTGTAGTCGAGTTCTTGAACTGACATATTATGACACTAATCACCACAAAATGTGATATTAAATTTTCTCACTTTTTACTCATTTTTTCGATATCCAAACAAATACTTTTCAATCAACTGATATGATAAGATTAAATCAACGATTCAATTAATGATAATAATAAATTAGTCTATTTTGAATTATACTGTGATTGAATTAAATTATATTAAGACAAATAAAAGCATAAAAAATTAAAAGAAATTTTAAAAATAATGTAATTGAAAAAATTCACTCACGTAAAACTCTTCATTTCCTTCCCTCACTAGTTTGCTAATTGGCATATGAATGCAAATTGATTGATTGTTGGTACTAACATGGCATGATCTTTTGCTTAATCTCTCTTCTCTCAATACTTGCACCAAACTTCATCCAACAACTAAATCAAGATTAATCTTTTGCATTAGTCTAACTACTGCTTGTCTTCGGCTCGATCTCTTTTATTCCGTTTTCTTTCTCCATTTCTTTAAATTTTTTCTTTGTTTTTCTTCATTCTCTCCCTTCACAAGCTTCTTTGTGAAGAAGCTTCAATTTTTTTTTTCAATTCTAAAATGTTTATTTTGTCACTGCCAATCATAAGATGATTTTAAATAAAAAAATAACAAATTTCGTCAAATTAAAAAATCTTATGATTTGTTTCATTTGATAACTACTTGATTACAAACAAAAAATTGACAGATGCCATCAAATTGGAAATTCTACGGAGAATTTCATTTTGAAAATTATTTTAAAATCGATACTTACAGATGTAGTTAAAATTTATTTAATGTAATTAAATATTATTTTTTTACTTAATAACTTTTAAAACTAGTAAAATTTTTTTCTTAATAAATATATGTTTTTCTCATGGCATGAAACAATCATTACTTTGATTTTATCATCCCAAATTGTACTGCATCCCTTCAAATTCCGCTCCGTCCATGTTGTAATAAGCAAGAGACACAAAAACAAGAAAAAAAAAAAAAAAAAACAACACGCTTTTTTTCTTCTGTTGTCCCCGCTGTGAGGGCTGTGGAGGGCCCCCGGGACACCGGAAATCTTCGGTTTCTCCGCCTCCCTTCGCTCTCTCCCATGCCTTCCTCTTTATATATTATATTCTCATTCATCTCTTTCTCGAGGGCCGAGGCGGCCTCCATTTTTTGATCTCCGAAACTCCAAAGGCTTTTGCAGATTAGAATTTTTTTTTTCTCGTTGCTCTCTTCATTCATGTTCGAGAAACAATGTCCTTCATTTCAAATTTCACCGCGTCATTTGACGGCCAAAGGACGGCGTTTAATTCACCACACGCCCAATTAAAGTCCCATTCGCTTGCTTCCATCAATTCAAAACCCACGATTACGATTGCCAGACCGTTTCGGGTAAATTTGACTCATTATTTACTAATATTATTTTTAAATTCTCTTTTTCTTTTGACTTGGTTGATCAATTTTGTAGCTGCATTAATGCTGATTCTTTTATTTTTATTTTCGATTTTGTTCCCCTTATTTTATTGTAGATAGACACATTTGGCAGCTCCCGGATAGCTCTTGGTAGGTCGAGTAGAGTCGGTAGAGAACGAAGCCCACGCTTGACATTGATAAATGAGAGGCTTGGACATGATCGAAATGTAGCTGGGCCCTCTTCAATACTGGTAACAAGCCTTTGGAATAACTCAGAGTGATGAGAAGTAAATTTCATTTTTACCATTTTAATTAACTTTAATTTGCTCTTATTTGGGTGTACTTTATAAATTTTAGAAATTCACAGAACTAAATATTTTACTGCTAGAATATATTTTAATCAACACGTTGTTTGTTCAAGCGCTGTTAAATTATTATCTCTTTATATAGATTAAAGTTAAACACATTGTTACATGGTAATATGCAGTAATGAAACATTGATTTTGTGTATGATGTTCTTAACTGGCTATGTTTTATATTTTGTTTGCAGGCATATGAACTAGTTCAAGGAAAACTTGTAAGTTTTCTTATTTTAAAATATGGTATTTCATATCTTTTGTAGCTTTGAAATAGATAATTGGAAACAAAAAATAGGTCATTGGTATTAGTTGTGCTAATGCGTTATGCAATTGCTTTCATTGGATTAACATGATAGATTCTTTGTTCTAGAATAATTTTTTTTTAAGTGGATTCAATATTATAACCTCTTTATGCTTTTCAGCTTTTCTGAACTCTAAAGTCTTTCCCATTATGGTTACTGCATACTGTAATTGATTGATTAGGTATGTTTGTTGCAAACCCATCATATGGGATTTTTTTTTTTTTTATGTATATAGGGAGAAACGACAATCATCTCTATTGCAAATGAGGATAAAATAATCATGGTTTTGCTTTTCAAATTATTGTAATTCTAATGTTCATTTTTGGAATATGATAAATGGAGTTTTATTTACTTTATATACTAATAAAAATATTTAGTGTATGGTAATTGTTACAAATTAGAATAGATTGTAAAATGCCTTTCCTTTTTCTATGTTCTTGAGCATCTATATGAATCTTTTCTTCCTTAATTTTTAAAGTTAGAAATGATGTTTCTGCTTGAATTCAACAGAACTTATGCATAGAAACTTCTACACAGGTAAAGTGGAGTTCAATGGTAGTATTGAACAGGTCAATACCAGAACCTCCAACAGCTGTTCTCTTGCATGGCATTCTTGGTAGCAGAAAGAACTGGGGTAAGCACCTATAGGTAATCAGTTAATACCTTTGTATATGTATGTCATCATTCTGTGCATTTCTGCGCATGTTCTTTTTTCTCCCATAGCCTGAAATGGGATATAGTTTTGCACCTTCTTTTGGGAATTGGAATGATCTTTTTCTTTGTGTATATATATCTCATTTATTTCTAAGTAATGATCTTTTCCCTTTCTAAAAGGCACGAAATTATGGAACTTAGAGAATTATCTTTCCCTTCAGAAAAAAAGTTAAGAATTTTTTGTAAATATTGGTTTTCAGGAATTAAATACATATTGTACTCCTTGATATTCCATTTTGAATTAAGCATAATTTTACATGATACTTTAATTTTTTGGGGCAACCAGATTGTACACTGTAGCTAATTGATATTTCAATTGGGAAAAAAATAATTGTTATCTATAAATGACATTGTCTTTGATCGGATGATGCAAACAAATCCACAAGATCCAGCTATTAAAACCAAAAATGAGAGGCTTCCACTTTACCTGCCCTTACAATTTTCATTTAGTGGTTGAGTTGTCCTATATTCTGTTCTCAACTCTTTCAAGTGGTTACAATTAGTTTTCTAATTTAGCAAACATCTTGTTTCCTCGCATAATCGCAGTTATGTTCTTTACTGAGCATTTTCTGACATGTCCAATTTCCACTCTGTTTTAGGGTATTGATTATCTGCTGTTTGTATATGTCTTGGTTATTTTTCTTCCATATATTTTAAGTAAAAATCTATTGTTTGCATTTTGCACATGAGAGTAAGAGGATAGTAAAGTATGTGTTTTAAATGCTGCAGGAACTTTTGCTCGGCGACTGGCACAAGAATTTCCATCATGGCAGGTATCTTTTAGTAACATTCTAGTATTCTTTTTTATGTTCCTCCCACCTTTGTGTGATCATACCCTTCAGTTGATCTGGTAATTTTATGTCATTAGTAAGTCCCTTTTTGTCTCCCATTTCAAAGCAAAGAATTCTATTTGTCATCTTACCCAATTAGTCTGCCATTTTACCAAATTAGTCTGTCATTTGATGCCTTAGAACTATTATTGCTAATCATTGTGAATTACTTGAAAGTTATGATGGCATTATGACATCTGTGCAATAGATATTTATGATCTGCTTAATGTGGTTTATGTGGTAACTTGGCTCTTGGAAATTAAGATGTTTACAAGCATTAATGCCCACATGTTGTGGTAGGCCTTTTTGTGATAAATAGATATAAAAAAAAAGAAAATAATGTAGTTAATTGATTGAGATACTTAAATTGTTAAAAGATAAGGTTCTTTGAATCTTTTACTGAATGAAACATGAATAAAATAGAAACAAACAACTTGGTTAATTATTTAAAAAAAAGAAGGTTCATTTGAATCTTTGATTGAATGAAACATTAATAAAATAGAAAGAAATGCTTGGTTACAAAAGAGAAGGATGATTGGAAATAAAGTTTGAGGATCAAGGTCAAAACTAGAAATTAAAAAGTGATGGGAAGAAACAATGAGCTTAAAATACAGAGTGTGACACTCTTAAAAAGAAAATAACAAAAGCACTAAAAGTTAAACATTCTAGGCCCAAAAATGGTTAAAATAAATTACTGAGAGGGCGTTTGGATGGTAGAATCTAACTTTCCCTCATGAAATCTAACTTTTTATTATTTGATTCCTTAGTTTGGTTGGGAAACTTTTTACGTATCAGGAATCTTATATTCCTAACAGTGTAAAAAAAGGGGAAAGTAGGGTAATAAAAAACTCTCCTCTCCCTTTGGGTTTTTTAGATTCCAAGGGGAAAGTAAAAATTTTTTCTCATTTGTCCTCACTTAATTGCATTTTTGGACTATATAGGCAACATATTTACCTTAGAAATGCGGTAATTTTTTTAAGATATTATGAAAATAAAATTTTCTTAACATATTTTAAACAAAGATCACATTTTTTAGAATAAAAATGTGGTCTTTGTTATATTTTCAACAAAGACTGCGTTTTCAAGATTAAAAACAGGATACTTGTGGAAAATATATTATGAAAAAATTATATATTTTTTTATGGTTTAAACATAGGCCACATTTTTCTTTTTAAAAACACGGTTTTTGTTGAAAATATATTGTGAAAAAATTTTAGATTAAAAAATTTATTTGCTCCTAACAAATAAAAAAAATGGTTTTTTGGAAAACGATGATGTTTTATTACAAAAAATGTCATCTTTTTAATATTAACTATGGTTTCTTGAGATTAAATGTGATCTATGTTAGTAACATATAGGAGGTGGAAGCATGTGATGCAAAGCTCCCACATGGGGTAGAAAGCGCAAGGAAAGAAAAAAGTGGGCTGGAGATAGAAGGTTGGAACTTGGAAGGGTGGGACCATGGGAGGACCAATGGTACAGATTCTATCATATTATATATAGTTGGTGTAATCATTCCTCGTATTGCTGTATTGCTCAAAGTTTCGTACAAGGCATAATGTTTTAAAGTCCATTCATGAATAGGTAAAATCTTTTTGAATATTTGAAATATTTAACTAAATAGATAAATAATTTATAATTAAAAATCTTATAAAATATTAAATAAATAATTTATTTTCATGAAATACAGAAAATAACTTAATTTATTTAACTTTATGTCCAAGTGTTAAATATTTCAAATATTCAAAAAGATATACATGATAATAATGTCATGTATGTCACTCGTTGTCAAGGACAATATAGCAAAAGAATTTATTAGGCAATCTTTTTTTTTTTTTGAAGTTCCTAATCTACTCTTAAACCCCCCTACCCCACTACATACTTGGCTGAAGAGGACATTAGGTGCCTAAGCTCTCTCGAACTTGCAACTTTCAAATGCCAACTCCAATGACATGCCAATCGATCCAAGGATAGTCGGCACTTTATTAGGCAGTCTTACATTCCTCTAACCAAATACAAAAATCTTATGTTTCCTAAGGTCAAAAAACCCCAGGAATCACCCATTCTCCTTCAATATCACTTTCTTTAGAGTTACTTTTCCTCCCGAAATTAAAGGATCTGGGAACCAAACAATCCCTAAGAGTTTTGGTATGCATGTTAACTATAAACTGTTGTCATTAGTTGAATGCAATAGTAGTATAGCATTTAGTACATTTCTATAAAATGATTTAATTGGTTTTTTAGTTGTAATATTATTTTCTTGTCATTTTTCTAATGTGTAAAATTGTTGGTTAGAAACGATTATTGGCAAACATAAACTCATACGTGACAGATAAGTCTATAAACTAAAGTGATAATGAATTCAATTACAAGGTAATAAGGAATTAAGAAAAGATGAGATTGGAAAATATGATATTCTCAAAGAGGAAATGAGAAAACCTAAATGGAAGGAAAGTTCAATATTATAGGCACAAAAGGGCCAACAAACGAAGTAAAGAGTATATGCATAACTGTTAAACATATGAAAGGTCATGAGAACAAAAAAAAAATGATGGTGGGCAGTGTTCCAGGAACAATGCCGTAATCGTTAAACATTGACAGTTTTGAGTTTATGAGGGAAGGGGTCTATGCATGTCTTTAATAATTATTTTACTTGGTTTGGACTCATACATTCGCTGGACTAGGAAAATTCTGGTTTCTAGGTATTTATTTTTTAAAGCAGAGTTAAACAGCTTCAATTGTTGACATTATGATGATGATGTAGGCTTTTAGGATACAGCCAGTTCATCTACGTTGGGGCTTCAATGGAACATAGAACAGGTTCTTTCCTGTCTTTCAGGATTGTTATAGGATTTATTGAACCATTGCAAATTACAGCAGCCAAGTCAAAGAATTAAAGATCTTGAAAACGCACCTCAATAGAACACAAAGCATATTATAGGAAACTAACCCACTTATATGCCATGGAACTACTGTACCCAATGATGGACCAGAATGCCTTATTGGTGTCATGCCTTGAATAAAGCATAAAAAACATGATGGATAACAGTTATGTCAGCATCCGATTAAAGCATATAAAAGGTTCTTTGATGCAAACTTCAATTTGGATACCTAAGAAGATTGATAGCTGACATGGGATCTTCACTGATTAGGTTTGGTTTAATTGTATTCTTCAGTTTACCAACTTTTCTTCATTTTACTAGATCAAGGATGTTTGTGTAAATCTTATAATGTTGTCGTTGGTCTTAGTTTGGTCTTGCAGAACTATTGGGTCCTTATATATGGTCCAATCATGTGATTGGTGTCAGTCTTATCTTCTTGTAGTGCAGGTGAAGTTGGTCTTTTATATTGTCATATAGCAAACTTGACGAGCATTTTTTCATGACGTAGAACTCTTGTAAGGTTGTAAATGTCTTATTTTCTATGTTTGATTTCATAGGAAACCCTAGGGGAGATTGCCTAAGGTTCACCATTTATCCACTAAATAGACAAGGCCTACTAAGCACCAACATGGCTCTGACTTTGATGTATTTGTGTTGGATACATGTCTGAACGTTTGACATGGACACACATTCGACACCCCCAGATTCGTATACAATACTGTCAGATATGTAAAAAAATTTTAAAAACAAAATTGTTTTTTTGGACGCTATGGACACAATGATACGGCCTGGACATGGCAATGAAGGGGCAAAAACTTTTCTTGCTAATGGCTGTGAAGGTACAAATGGTTAGTGTCACTGTTTACTCAGAGAAACAAAAGAGAGGGAAACATTGGGTACAAAGCAATCTTCTCTTTCTTTCAGCATCAGATGGAGCCAATCTAATTGAGTGATACTCCAATTGGTGGGAAAAAGTTGATGAAAGAATGATGCAATATAGAGTTGGAAGGAGATGAGAGGGGAAAAAGATAAGTGGCTCTATTGTTCAACCACAACCGACCTACAGATTGTTTAAAAAGAAAAGAATTTGGTTTGAAATTGGAAACCGCTGGAGTTACGGCGTATAATATATTAGGCTGGTTCAAATAATATATTGGGCTTGGTCAAATCTTTGATTGTACAACTTAAAATCTTATTGGGTAAATATTTTGAGCAAATATACTTATTGGGCTAGATTTATTTATAAGAATTCAATATAAGTATAAAATTATCTTAAAATTTAACAATAACAAAATATTTTTAAAAATGATTTTAGTGCATGTTGGTTATTTTTCATTCAAAATTAAGAAACTTATATAATATATATATACATGTTAATATATATATAATTTTTTTAATTGATGTATCCTGCCACATTGTCCTAATTTTTTAAAAATGCTGTATTGCCGGGTCCGTGTCATGTCTTACCTGTTCCTGTGTCAGATCTTCCTAGGACAAGGCTAACTGTTCCCTAGACCCTAAAACTGTCTGACTCTTAATTGCCCCCTATTTTGCACAATAGTTTCCTTGCTAATTTTTAGCCAAGAAGCAAATTCTAATTCCACCACTACAATACTGAGCCCTGATTACCTTTCCACCACATAAATTTGATCAATGCAAGTTTCTAAATTAAAACACAACCAAAACTGGACCGTTGGCATGCAGGAGTCCAGGAACCTTCATTTTAACTTTCTGGTAGCAAAACACCTTATTTTGAGTGGAGGACCTTAACCTTAGACCTAGATTGGTGAAGATGACATTTCCAATCTAATTGTGCTGCCACTGGGAATCAATTCTTTGCTTTGTTTTTGTTTCTTTTCTTCCCTATCCCCTCCCTTATTTATGTGTGTGTGTGTGTGTGTGTGTGTGTATATATATATATATATATATTTCTTATTTCTTTTTTCCCATTTCTTGGCCCTTAGACCTACATTGGCTCAGGATCATGTGCAGTTAGATGGATTGCTAGAAAATTTAATTTATGATGCTGCCAAGAATCTCATATGTTCTAATATTTTTGCATGATGCAGTTTGTTTTGGTAGACTTGAGGTGCCATGGTGATTCAGCATCAATCAAGAAGAGAGGTCCACATACTGTTGCTTCAACTGCTTTAGACGTGCTAAAACTAGTGCGTGGTTCTTAAGCCTGACTGTTAGTTTTATACTCGAATATGATCCTTTAATTGTGATTTTAGTTGACAGTCCTCCGGTGGGAGAACCATAGTGAAGAAGAATTGACATATTAATTTCATTTAACCAAGATATAATGATGAGAATGCTTCAATACCTCCTTTGTCATTGTAAAATTATTATTAGTTTACTTCTTGATAAGCATGTTTTAGGACATTTAAGACAGACTTACTCCATTGTTTTGTCTATTCTGGTAATTTTTTGGTTTCAATTATAATCATGACACAATTGATTATTGTACTTTTGACACGATTGCTTTTCTGGAAATGATTTTGATTCAAACTTCCTGAAAAGCTAGGACTGTTCTTATATCACTTAAATTCCTATTCAAACAAACACTTAAAAGATGAGGATGTTTTTCAGTTGTGCAGCTGAAATAGTCCTTGTTCTCTGATTTAATGATGTATTATAGAGGTCCTCCTTCTATCCATTCAATTCCCTCAATTATTAATTGAGTAGCTGCATTAATCCCAGTAGGTGTTTTCATTCCCTCCCAAGCTTTATAAGGTAGAACTTAACAAACTAAGTCTTTAACATTTAAGTCCTTCATTTAAAATTGGTTTTCCACTTCTTTGTCTCTGCCAAAAAAAAAAAGAACAGGAAATTAGAGAAGAAAATTGTACATTTAAGACTTCTGTTTTTTATTCTTCTTCTCAATAACGTTTTTCTGTCTCTCTGCTGGAATAGATTGCACAACTTAGAATAACACCCCGAGTTCTAATTGGCCATAGCTTTGGAGGAAAAGGTATTTTTATTTTTTAGTCTTTAGGATGGTTAATAACCTTAATTCTGGTGATATATGATATAAATATAATCATTTGAGGAGATACAAATGGAAGTATGCTCTCTATTTGTTTTTCAGTTGTCTTGAGCATGGTGGAACAAGCTGCAAAGCCACTTCCACGACCAGTTAGAGTAAGTTCTTTTCTTTCTCTTAGATATTTTGAAGTTCGTTTTTTAGTCTTTTAGATGCACTGGTTGAATGCTAATCACATCTTTAGGTGTATATATTTTAATTTGGAGATTCTTCTTTTTTTTTGGGGGGCAGAATAATTTGGAGCGGTTTAAGGAACTCAAATTTACATTAGAGCTTTGCGACATTTTAGATATAGATATGGGGGAAAAGGATCAACTGGTTACATAATCAATTTTGCATAGACCATGGACCTGAAATATATATAGATTATTGCTTTAGTTTCTTTTTCCCTCCCTTTAATTTTCTTTATAATTTGCCTTTATGGTTTGCTTCATAAATTTCTATAGGTTTGGGTTCTAGATGCCACTCCTGGAAAAGTTCAAGCTGGTGCAGATGGTGATGACCATCCGGCAGAGCTAATATCTTTCTTAAGGAAACTGCCTAAGGAGGTGAATCTTTGTGTCACTTTGTGGATGTATTTTTTCATTTGATATATTAACTATGCTATTGACATCCTTGTCTAATCTTTTGTTTGATGGATTTGAACTTCCTTAGTCCAATTATTTGCATACTAGTAGAATTCATTGGCCATGCCATTGATTCATTGGTACCCGATCAATCTATGTTGGTTATTTTGATATGTTCTTTTATCTTTGCTGTTTTACCTTATTTTGTGGTTAGAAATTATATTTTCATTTTATTAAGTGATCTTGTGACTACTATGTGATCTTTAAAGAGTTTGAATGGCTGGGATTAGATGGGGGTTATGTGTATCCAGGGGCTAGGAATATAAGCTTCTGTAACCCTAGTAGACATAGTCTTCTAGATGCATTGGGCAGCCATATTTAACAAGAGGTTGGACAACCCTACACCCTAGTTGTTTTGTTCAAACCTAAGTTTACATCAATTTTGACCCTCTATTATGTTTTTCTTTAACTGTTTTAGTTATCCTTGAATATTTCCCTTTGTTCAAGCTAGGTGTTCATATATGATCTCATTACGTGGATATTGTTTGCAAAACCTCTTTAGATTGATAGTAATTATGTCTTTGTTTTTTCTTTTTATTTTAATTTTAGCTTTAAATTCACTATTTTACTAATTCACTTGTAGCAAGAGTTAAATTAACAACTTTTTCTGCCAAAATTAAACTAATCCGTGTATCATTTTCTTGCTATATTTTCACTTTATTGGTTTTGAATTTCCTGCATGCCATCCACACAAAAAAAAGAAAGAGAACCACTCTTTTATATGTTTCCTTCTTTTGAATGTGGCTTTAAACTTGCTGCAATTTTTATTTAAGGCAGGTCTCTTCAAAACGGGACATTGTGAATGCTCTCGTTCAAAAAGGGTTTTCTAAGGATGTTGCACAGGTATATTTCCACAACCACCAATGATGGGGCTCCTTTGGAGTTTTACTTCATTTCATACCCATTTTAACCCTGTTTAATCTTTATATGTAGCAGGTCTATGATTTATGTTTGGTGTTTAGTCACTGGTGATGACTATTATATGAGTTTATTTGCGATAATACTGCACTTTATTTGCATGATCAGTTATTTAATAAACATCAGTGTTCAATATAAATAAATATATATATATATAAATTGCTTCTTTTTTGTTGTTTTGTTTGTTATTTGTGGAGTTTTCTTTATAATCAACAAAGTTTAACCTTCTTTTATATTATCTTAACTAAAGCACATCAATTTAGACAATCTACTTGACCATCTTGGGCGTGCTATATGATCTAATAGTCAAGTATATAATTTATTTTCTTATTCATTTACTTCTGTCTCTGTAAAGGGGTGGAACATTCTAATTCTTATATTTTAGTCCATTCAAGATTTATGTAAATGCATCACATGTGGCATAGGACAAAGATATCCTTTAGAAGAAATTTTTAATTAGTCTAGTTTTCATTTTTGATAATACTTCGTTTGAAGCATGTTAAAAATTTAGGGACTCAAGAATAGTCTAAAATATTGGCTAAAATACCATATAAGCCTTTAAACTATCCCAAATTTTCCAAAAAAGCTAATATCCTTGTACAATGTCCAAATAAACTGTATTCTATCATTTTGACCCATAAAGCCCTTATGTTGACAAAAAAAAATGTCAAATGACACATGGCCTTAGCAGCCATTAGGCTTATGTAAGGTTCGCATCCTTTGCACTTGTTGCAAATGATGTGATTTTTTTGACATGGCAAAATTGGCTAACTAGAGTGGCCGTTAGGCTCATGGCAAGCTGGCATCTTTTACACTCTTGGCAAATGATGTGACTTTTCTGACATGGCAAATTGGTTGACTAGAATGGCCATGTTTTAGGCAGCAAATTTTCTCACTTAACCACTTTTGTCACTGTGGCAAAACTAAGAAACAAAATTGTGTGGAAATCTAAGAGTAAAACTGAATGTATTTTGAAAAACTGCTCATAAATAATATACAAGCACCTTAGGTTTATATACAACTAACTAGTGAGTAAACTAGAAAACTAAACCTTACTAAAATTGATCCTATAATTGAGGGATTGTTTATTTTAATTTTTTGTCCTTAATTTTAGAGATACAAATACTTAATTTTAGAGATACAAATATAAATATACAGATTTTAAGATTACAGCCAGTTGTAAATAAGTGTTTTCCCACACTCTCCCTCAAGCTAGTAAATAGGTGTTTTCCATTCCTAGCTTGGAAATAATTTCTTGAAATGTTGCACTGCTGAGACCTTTAGTCAACACATATGCAAGTTAACCTCTGGTTGATACATACGGTGTACAAATAACCTGCTATCTAGTTTCTCCTTTATGAAATGCCAGTCTACTTCAATGTGTTTTATTCTGTCATGTTGCACAAGATTGTGTGTAATTTTTATTGCAAACTTGTTATCATAGTAGAGTCTCATTTGGTCCATCCCACTTGATTTTCAAGTCTTCTGAGATAATCTTTAACCATAGTAATTCACAAATTCCTTGAGCCATTGCTTTGAACTCTGCTTTAGCACTTGATCTTGCCACCACATTCTATTTTTTACTCCTCCAAGTCATAAGATTACGACCTATGAAAGTGCAATAGCCTGAGCTAGATCTTCTATTAGTTACTAAACTTGCATAATCAGCATTTGCATATGCTTTTAGAATCAGCCCCGAATTTCTTTTGAATAAGATACCTCTCCTAGGATTGGCCTTCAAATAGTGCAATACAAGGTAGACAGCCTATAGGTGCACTTCTTTAGGACTATGCATAAATTGACTTATCACACTTACAACATATGCTATATCAGGTCTAGTATGTGAGAGATAAATGAGTCTTCCAACTAATCTCTGGTACATCTCTTTATATATAGCAACATCTTCATCAGCTTCTCCAAGTTTATGATTAGGATCTATAAGGGTATTTACAGGTATAGATGTGAGCTTCCCAGTTTCCTTCAAAAAGTCCATCACATATTTTTATTATGAGATGAAAATACCATACTGTGAGTGAGCTACTTCAATTCCTAGGAATTACTTCAATCTCCCTAGCTCTTTTATCTCAAATTCTCTAACCAAACATTGTTTTAGAGCTTCCCTTTTTCATCATCTCCGATTGCAATTATATCATCAACATACACTAAACTATGACTCTTCCTGAATCAAAGTGCTTGATAAACTATGTGTGATCTCCTTGACTTTGCTTATATCCCATTGCTAGCATCACTTTGGCAAATCTCTCAAACTAAGCCCTAGGAGACTGTTTAAGGTCATATAAAGCCTTTTTCAGCTTGGATACTTTGTTTGCTTTTAGATAACCTCCAAATCTTGGTGGAACCTTCATATATATTTCTTCTTCCAAATCACTATGTAGAAAAGCATTCTTTACATCAAATTGTTGAAGTTGACAATTGTAATTTGTAGCCAATGGTAACGAAATCCTAACTGTATTCCTCATGGCAACTGGAGCAAAAGTTTCCTGATAATCCACTCTATAAGTTTGAGTGTAGCTCTTAGCCACCAACCTGGCTTCATATCTTTCAACAGTACCATCTGCCTTGTGTTTTACAGTGAAAACCCGATTACATCCAATTGAATTTTTTCCTTTATGCAACTCTACCTGTTCCCATGTCTTATTTTTCTCTAAGGCCTTCATTTCTATTTTCATGGCTTGCCTCCATTTCTCATTGGACAATGCCTCGGATAATGTAGTTGGAATAGAAATAGTGTTTAGGCTCACAAGGAAATTTTTGTGGGATGGTGAGAATTTTTCAAATGACACAAAATTAGAGATTGGGTATAGTGGATGCTTAGTTCATTATTTGGTTCCTTTCCTGATGGCAATAGCCAGCTCATAATCAATAGTTATAGTTTTAGGAGATTCATGCTTATTTTGAGAAACAAAGTCAAAGGCTGGTGTTTCCTCATTTCCAAAGTTAGGATCAGGTTCTTGGACTTGCACTGGTTCAGGATTTGAAACTTTCCTTCTTGAGTACACTTCTAATTCCTTCATAGAATCAAGAACAATATTATCTTTTGTCACATTTTCTGTGTTTGGAATGGGTTTAGACTCAAATTCAGTGTTTGATTTGGACTCAGAAGAAATAGGTTTCAACTCAGAAGAATTAATGGGTGAAAATGTTGAAGAGGAGGAAAAATCAATAGAAAAGAAATTTTTATCCTTATCTTCCATGAATGAAGTCTCCCCCTGAAGATAAGGTTGAGTAAAAAATGGTTTACTTTCTTTAAAAGTGACATTTGCAGATGCATAATTTTTTGCTAAAAGGATGATAATGCTTATACCTTTTTTGAGTTGATGAATGCCCCTAAAAAATGCACTTAATTGCTCTAGGATTCAATTTCCCCCTATTATGACTATGAACATGAACAAATGATGTACAACCAAATATCTTATGTGTGAGGTTGTTTGTGGTATTAAAGTTGGAATAGAATTGTGAGAGTAGTTCCATAGGAGTTTTAAACCCCAAAATCCTTTAAGATAATCTATTTATAATATGTGTGGCAGTGAGAACAACTTTCCCCCAGTAGGATTTGGATACGTTTGCTTGGAAATGTAAAACTCAGGTTGTGGTTAGCAAATGATTGTTTTTCCTCTCTACAACTTCATTCTGCTGTGGAGTATTAGCACAAGATGACTCATGGATAATCCTCTCTTTTTGGAAATAGGTAGATAAACTCTGGTAGAAATAGTCTCTTGCATTATTAGACCTAAATCTCTTGATTTTCACTCTAAATTAATTCTGGATTATGTTTTGGAAGCTTAAAAACACACTATTCACATCTAATTTGGATTTAAGTAAAAATACCCAAGAGAGCCTGGTACAATCATCTATGAAAGAAACAAACCACCTTGCACCAGAAATATTAGGAATTATAGAGGGACCTCATATGTCACTATGAATCAAGAAAAAAGGAGTAGAACTTCTTTTATTGCTAATTGGAAAAGACAAATGTCTATGCTTTGCAAGAGCACAAACATCACAATGAAAATTTTTGACATTTAATCCTTTGAGCAAAGAAGGGAACATGTTTTCCAAAGTTCCAAAAGAAGGACGTCTAAGACGAAAATAATAAATCCAAATTTTGTCTTTATTTGAAGATTTTTCAAAAAGAAATGACAAAGGTAAACTATTCTTGATATTACTTGTGTTATTTGATGTCTCAATATAGTATAGTCCATCCTTCCCCTTAGCAAGTTCAATCATCTTTTTCGAACTTTGGTCCTGAAATTCACAATAAGAGGGATAAAAAGTCACTTTGCAGTTCATGTCTCTAGTAAGTTTTTATATAGATATCATATTAGTAAACAATTCAGGAACATGACGAACATTTTTAGGAACAAACAAGGGATTAATTTGAACATCTCCTAATCCTGCCACTGTAGTAAGTGAACCATTTGCAACAACAATTTTCTTATTACTATGACATATGGTATATGTACTAAACTTCTGTGAGGAATGTATCATATAGTCTGTGGCTCCTAAGTTAATGACCCAAAAACTCGTAATAGGCTTAACCGAGACATTTAATCTGTGAGAACTAGAAGCTTGACCTAAACTAGAGACCTTACCCAAAGAACATACCCTAGTACGCTTTTCGAGAGTTTTCAATAGGCTTCCTAGTTTTTTAATCTCTACTTTATCAAACTCTCTTTGTTTCCAACAATTCTGTAGTACTCCGGTAGTTTTACCAATTATCACTTCCTCAAATTGGGTAGTAGTGGTAGATTTTGCTATCTCTGGCATGATTATCTTTCTCAAGACTGAAATGAGTGTTGATAGTAAAGGTTTAACCAAAGACGATTCTAGGCAATGAAGACCAAAGAAGGAAAAAATAAAACTGAAAGATTTAACAAGATTTGGCTATGAAGGCCTGTAATAGAATTCAGCAATGAAGGCTAAAAAAATTTTCTTTTCAAGAAAAGCCTAAAGCTCTGATACCATGTGAAAACACTAAGAAATAAAACTATGTGAAAATCTAAGAGTAAAACTACATGTATATTGAAAAATTGCTCATAAAGAATTATACAAGCACCTTAGGTTTATATACAACTAACTAGTGGGTAAACTAGGAAACTAAGTCTTCGTAAAACTGATCCTATAATTGAGGGATTGTTTATCCTAATTTTTTGTCCTTAATTCTAAAGATACAAATATAAATATAAAAATTACAGGATTATAATCAGCTTTAAATAAGTGTTTTTCCACATTCACGGTAGAAAAGCTACATCAACATCCATATGTGTTGAAGATGTCAACCGGCCAATACTTGTTAAGGTCATGCAATACCCAAATCCGAAATGACCTAACCTAAAATAATCCAAACATGAAATGATCATAACTTGAAAGAATTTGAACCTGAAACGATTCAACCCTAAAACAAACCGAACACGAATTGACCTAAACTTGAGACTTGCACTTCTTATTCCATTTCAAACCAATTTTGCTTTTAAAAATGTTAAACGTGTATAAGTATAATTAAAAAAATTATTGCATTACATGCAAAAGCTTATTTAAAAAAAAAAAGAATAATTAGCTTTGGATTTGAACATTCGGTTCATATTGAAATGGTTATAACTTCCATAAACTCTAAAACGGTGTAAAATTGGCTCCAACCTGACCTGAACTGAAGACAACACAACTCAAAAACAACCTGAACATGAAACAAATCCAAACTCGATGTAACCTGAACCCAAGATGAACTGCCGGAGCCTGATTGTTTGCCACCTCTTCTAAGCACTACATCAAAAACATAAAAAAAGGAAAACAAGCACAAACACATATAGCGTCACAGAATTGGTTATCTGTATAGTCTTTATTTCTCAGTTCTTTTAGATACTGTTCTATATATTTCTGAGATGATTTCATGACTAAAAAAATAGAGCAAAAGGAATAATATTTTCAACTTTGATTGGACTTCATTTGTCATGTTTCTCATATGAAATCATATTTCAGTTGCTCCGAAATTTTACCTAGTTTTTACTTGTTCAGTGGGTTGTAACTAATCTTCGACCAACCAGTGCTGCTGGTTCATCATTGTCAAGCTTCTCTTGGGTGTTTGACCTTGAAGGGATTTACGAAATGTACCAGTCCTATGAAGAAACAAATTTATGGTAATCTTACCTGGATACAGCTATAGGGCGTGGTTTGCTTTTTACTTTACTTGTCCACGTTCAGCCTGAATGTTGTCTGTTATGTGACTTTTATGTGTTATATATCTGGAGTGATAAACACAATAAGAAGTGAAATTTGTGCCCTATTTTAAAAGCATTTATTTGATTATCTGCGACCTTTTAAGCTTAAAGCTTGTATATTTTCTTTCTTTTTATTCTTTTGGCTGCATAAATGCAGGAAAGTGGTGGAAAATCTACCTCGTGGTGTGCATGTTAATTTTTTGAAAGCAGAAAGGAGTTTGCATCGGTGGGCCCTTGAAGATCTTCAGCGAATTCATGCTGCTGAAGAGTCTGCTGCTGATAAGGGAGGTGGAGTTGAGATGCATGTCCTTGAAGATGCCGGGCACTGGGTACATCTATTGCACATGCTTTAATTTCTTTATGTTTTCTCCTTTGCTCATAGCGTTTGCCTGGAGTTACACCAATTATTTGTCATGTCTCTCAGTTTAGTTTTTGAACAAGATTGGTGTATAACCTAAAAAGTATTACTGAGTTTCATACTCAATAAAGTGTGTAGAACCTTATAAGCATTACACTTTTCAAGAAATTGATTGTGCTATCCCAATATGATGTCAGAGACTGACATTGTTCTATAATCACTATCTTCCAAAGATATGAAGGATCTTTCAGGCTGCTTGAAATTATGCAACCTAAATAGAAAAAGCTCTTGTAACTAATGAAAACTGAATAGAAAAAAAAGTGCAACTTTCCTGAGCTGTACCTCTAATTTCTGTTAGCATTCAGAACATATGAAATCAGTCTGGTCTGCTGCACTTTTACACAGCAAGAACATCTGGAAAACTTTTGCTTGAGATGCGATTCTGTGGGCTGATTTAGTTATATGTTTGCTGAATAGTTCTGGGTAGCTGTATCATTTGTAATTTTGGATGGGTTGCAGAGTTATATTCCCTGAATGCGAGGATGTTTAGTAATGTTTGTTTATCTTGCTTTACGTCAAAGTGGTGCTCATTTTCAATTGAATTTATTAATAGGTACATGCTGATAACCCAGATGGACTCTTCAGGATCCTTTCATTTACTTTCAAGGGAGTTAAAGTTTAAAGGCTGTGTACTGCTTCTATTCAAGGTTTAATATTTATGTGCTCTGAGTTACACAAAATCAACATTAATTATTCACCTTAGCCCAAAATTGTAACTTGATTCATATAATGAACATTCTTCTATTTTTCTCCCCATTCCAGTTTCCACTGCTGAGTGTTTTTTTCTAGGTTGAATTAATTTGTGGCACAGCACTTTTTAGGAAAAAAAAATTTCAGTAGGTTTTGTGATGTGGGAAATCATTCTTGTACCATGGTATAATAGAGAAATTACATTTAGAGTTGTTATAGATTCTTTTTTCATTAAATTGCCTTTGTTCAGTTTTGGTGCTGGCAACATTTTGCAGGAAGGGATCTTTTCTTTCTGGCTCTCTCGGCCAGGTATTTCATTTTATTTTCTCTTCTTTGGTTCTTCCATATCTGGCTTGAGCTTGGGGAGGATGAATACTTTGTAATTTCTCAAAGAAAGATTAGAATCCAAGTGGCAACCAAATTTTCCAAAGCTGCCTTTTTTATTTGTTTAAAGTAATAAAATCACTTAAAGAGTAGAAGAAAAATGAAATTTAAACGAGATGGAATAGAGAGAATTTCTTATTAATTGAAGTCTCGGCCATAAGGAAACTACATAAGCTCAATGTTTTTGAGAATGTGCTTGGAAGCAATTTATTAATCGATGAAGTACCCATCAAGCTTACAGTAATCACCAAAATCAAGAATTCTGTAGCAGAAAATATTACTAGTTTCAATTTTGGCCCCAAAAAGGGAGTTCATCCATAGCAGTGACAAATCTTACTTCCCTTGATTACGTGCTAGATTTTAGGTGATTCAAATGCGGCTTTGTCATTGGTCCAATTAAGCACTAAATTGGCCGAATGGGCTACTATTCTTCCAAGAATGGCATGTTTTCATACGTTTTCACATTTTTATTAAGGGTTTTTTGTGTAAACAATGCCCTATAAACAGGGGAGCGCACAGAAATTTCATAAACTTCTACGTCGCCATGTAGTTGACTGATATGATCAACAAGATCTTGCTCGATGAATTTCAATGATTGGTCAAATTATGCAGTTCTTATACAACAGTAACAAATTAAGTTTTATATCCCAAAATTGGGGTCCAAAGGTCAAAAAAAAAAATTGTTAGATCATAATTTTAAATTTTCTTATATTACTCATTTCTATCAAAAACAATTATTTTATTTATTTCTTTATCTCTCATATCAATTTTTATTACTTATATCCATGTTTTTCGTAATTTACTTCTAGAAGTTTAGGTATTTTTCAAATCTAGAAGCTAATTTCTCCTAATTAGGTACACGGATAAATCTATATTTTACATATTCAAATCATCTCAAATGATTTTTTTTTATCTTTTTTTGAATTTGAATTACCTCTAATTTTCTTCAAATCTTTTTATTTCTAATTTTACCTCTTTTAATCTTATTATATATTCATCTAAGCATCCTCATCTTAGTTAAGTTTATTTTCTCATTTTTTTTTACGACCTAACACTCACTCTCATATAACAATGTAGATATTACAATTGTTTTGTACAAACTTTATTTTTAACTCTAAAACATATTGCGATCACATAACACACCCGACGTATTTCATCATCTCACTTATTCTATTTAAATTATACTATTTTTATCTCAGCGTCACTTTGAATAATTGATTCCAAATATTGAAAATGATTACTCTTTGATACTATCTCATCACCCAACTTAATTACACTAGCACTCGCTTTCCTATTAATACTAAACTTATGTTTTATATATGCAATTTTAGATCTACTCAATTTAAAGTTTGAAAATTTCGACATATATCTCTATAATTCTAATTTCGCATTAAGATCATCATTAGTTTCAGAAGCTAAGACTAATCATTGACAAATAACATACACCATGACACCCTATCTTAAATATATCTAATGAGTTTGTTATAACTAATACAAAAAAAAAAAAAAAACTTAATGCTGCATCTTGATGCAATCTTAAGGTAATGGGAAAGTTATCAGTTAAGCTCTCAAATATTCTCACATTCGTTACAACTTTTATATTGTAATTTATACAAATTTAATTCTCATATTACTTTGATTTAATAATTTTAATCTAATTATTAATTCTGTCAATTTTTTGTCATTAAAAATATTAAAGTGGTCATTGACTCGATGACGTGAGCATTGATTTTGTTGACATGACATTGGTTTTGTACTCACACATTGACTTGCTGATATAGTAACTTGAATAGATGACAATCATTAAATTATACAAATTATTTTTGCACTCACAAATTTTGAAATTTAGTTTCTATACTTGCACAAAATTTGAAATTTAATCTCTTTAATATAAAAATATTTTAAAGTTTTTAGAAATTTTTTATCTTTTAAAAATATTAAATTTATGTTTTAATATTTTAATTTTTTTAATTTCATTTTTTGAAAGTTTTGTATTTTAAATTTTTTTAGTATTTAGAAATGTAGAAATTTTCTAAAAATTTTCAATATTTTTTATTTTTTTTAGAAATTTTCTACTTTTTAAAAAATATTAAATTTATTTTTTCAATATTTTAACTTTTTTAAAAATCATTTTTCAAATTTTTTATATCTTCAAATTTCAACATTTTCTTTAACCAAAATATTTAATTTTTTCAACTTTTTAGATTTTTATAAAATTTTCTATATTTTTAAATTTTTAAATCTTTTTTAGAAATTTTTTGTATTTTTTAGTATTTAAATGAAAATAAATAAATAAATAAACTATAAAGACATGGGTCTTTAAAATTTGTTTTGTTTGATGGAAAAGCATAAAAATTTGAGTAATATAAAATTACTAGAACATGAAGAATTTCTGATTTTGATTTATTTTTCACTTGAATAAGATAAAAAAAAAACATGTAAAAATTTTTAAAATTATAAATTCATGTTTTAAACATAAATTATTATAAAAATATTCTGAAAACATAAAAATTATGAATTATGAAAAATTGTATAAAAATTCTAAAAAATTAAAAATAATAAAATTAAATATTTTGTTTGAATAAAAATGTTCAACTTTGAAAAAATATAAAAACTTTCAAAAAATGAAATTAAAAAAATAAAATATTGAAAAAAATAAATTTAATATTTTTAGAAAAACTAAAAAATTTATGAAAAATTTAAAATATTTTTATATTAGAGTGAATAAATTTTAAATTTTATACGAGTACAAGAATTAAATTTCAAATTTCATGTAAATATATAAACCAATACCACAGCAAAATCAATGACCATGTAATTAAATCAACAGTCAAGTCAGTATTTTAATTATAAAAACTTGATGAAATTTGTGATTGAATTATAATCATCAAATTAAAATAATATGATAATTAAATTTATATGAATTATAATACAATAATTAAATTTTAAATTTTCACAAAATAACTTTTGTCGTAATTTGACATCGATGATTCGGCTTATGATTTTATGTTGAATGAAAAACTTGTAGTACGTGAGCGTTTAAATTAATCAAATTGGAGGGATTTGACGTATCACCAAATCTTTGAAAAATCAGGGTTTGGCATTTGAACAAAAGGTGCTTGTCTCTAGCATCAAGGATTTTTGTGACAACAAGTTCTTGAATTTATGAAGCTTTTTCAAGTAAGATCAGAAGGGAGATCATTTGAGAGATTTGGACACAATTTTATTAACCTGTAGAAGACTTTGGATTGGCGCTTGCAGCCAGTAATAATATCCAATTCTCACAAGCAGCTTCACAGCTCACCTTGGATGAGTATTCTCTTGGCCCTGAAAAAATTCAGCTGGGCCGTTCACATTTTACATGTACAAGGGCACAACATTTTGACGATCCATCCCACTTTATATATTTAATAAGCAATGCAGATAGCATTTTTGCAAAATTTCACCATGAATCAAACTGCTCTGCCAATACGCTGCAAGCTCTCTTACCGCTAGATAACTATCATAACAATTGATTCTCAACTGTCCCTTAAGATACAAAATTGCCCCCCTTGCCACCCCCCCCCAAAAGAGGCGCTCTGCGCTGGGGTCTTTGCCTATTATATCACCAAAAGCTCCATAACAATAAATTATCATACAATGCAGGCTCCAAGGCAGTGCCAAGACTCCCACCATACTCTCAAATGGAGCCTCAATAACTGATGCAGATATCATTTTTTGCAAAATTTTGATGTGAATCAAACTGCTGTACGTTTAACACTCTACTTACGCCAATACACTCTGCTAGCCATTACTAGTATATGACCCTAAATCGATACGTAATTGTCTCTCAAGTAAGGTGTCAAATGGATAATGCTGTGCCACAACAACAATTATAATATGTGGTATCAAAATCACAAAAATACTTAGCTCACCCTTACCAGTAGCCTCCATATCAACAAGGAAAACTAGTGTTAAATTTTCATTTGGAAATGATTCCAGCCAGCGCTAGAGACTAGCACAGCAGCAGGTATTAAGGAGTTTAAGCACGATTGATGCACTTGCCTTGACGAGACAGAAGAAAACTTGTTGGAGGGTTCATCAATAGAGCGTCGCTCAGCAGAATTAGACCACTTCATCTGCATGAAGCCCCTCTTTCTCCATGGACCCATATGGAGTTTCTTCTCCTCCATTGACCTTTTGGCTGCATCACACATGACACCAACGATGGCATTCAGGTAATCAGCTTTGCCCACATAACACTCTGGTAATTGCTCAACTAGTTTGCTGTACTCATCACATGCTTTTGCAATCTCAAATTGTTCTCGGAATTCCAATTCAATTACAAATGGGATTTGCTTCTTTCCCCCTTGTGTGCTTGCAATCACTTCAATGTATTCATGTATTCCTGAAAGTAATAAATAAACAAGAAAATTAGAAGAATTACTTAGAAGGGGTTAATGTCTTGGTACCATCTCTAAACTATAGTAAAATATTCAATTTAATATTTGAACTTCAAAAACCTATAATTTGGTACATAAACTATTAATTTTTTAATTAATGTGATATCTACCTCTAACGTACTTAATTTCAAATGGTGATACATGTTCGACAAACAAGCTGTACCATATTAGTTAATAGATTTATAAAAATATAAAACCACATTGAATATTTCACTATAATTCAAAATCTGTTCAAGACATTAATCCTTACTTAGAAATATACTATATATAAAAAGGGGGCAATCAACAATGTCATCCAAATTGAAATAAATTAATCTATATATTTACTTGAGATTTTTTTCTTGAAAATGAAAAGAGCAAGATGCATGCAAAATAGAGAAAAGGAAAAGAAAAGACCTCCAGGATACTTTTTGGTGTCTTTCCATTTTGAAATACAGAGAGCGGCATTAACTCCTCTGTCACAAAGTAGAGTGATTACTCTCTCGCGCAAGCAGTTGGGGCAACCATCAATGCTTGGCTTTATGCAGCTGCAAAACTCTGTCTCTTTCGCTACCTCAATTATTCTACAAATTTCGTGTCGTAGCTTGGAACCTATCAAGATATAACGCTCCAGGATTTCCTGATACATTTAGCCCAAGGGGAAACCAAATTATAGGCTATTTAGCTAAACCAAATTTCAACAATTTGATTCTGAAAATTTTCATGCTGATTTCTATTTACACATCCATGTTTCTTTCATACAAGTGAAAATCAATTCCCGGGATCATCCATCTATGAAAATGGAGAACAAAAGGACTGTGGTTTATTTATTATTACATAAGTGTGTACCACAAGACAGGCTTATATATGTAATGCCTTGCAACCAAACATTTGGTTTAATTACACACATTCATTTGGAAAACAAAGCACACACCCCACAAATATGATTCAGCTTCTCTCTATTTATACTTTTTTTTTTTTACTGACTAAAAAGTTGAAAAGAAACCATAATAATTTACAATTCGGTGATAAATTTTTTTTTTTAAAAACCATGTTTTTAATGGAAGTGAAGCATTATAGATATTTTCTTGTTCCTATATATGGCAGCTAGCACGTGGACAAAAACCCCTTATAAAACCATGTGATTTATGACATTTCAATGAAAGGTGATCCCTTGTCTGCTATTTCAGATTTTTTAAATGGAGTAAAAAAAATTACTTGAAACAAAGTTTGCAAAAATATCGGGAGATGTTTATGTATGAACCAAGAAAAAAACCAAAATCATAGAAAAGAAGATTAAAATTCCGTTGTTTCTATGATAAAACTTTGTATTGAAGAAGACAATATGAATGAAAATGAATGGTAGAAGAGAAGTAAAATATATACCTGAAGCAAGGCCTCTTGGGATTCCCAGTAAAGGGTATGTTGAAAAGGGTGATTGGGTTTATTACCATCTGATCCATAGCCATCAGTTGCATTAAGACAAGAATCGGATTCAGCAAAATCATTGTCCAGAAACTCTGAAACTTTCTCTTCAAGACTGTAATTATTATTAAACCCATGCTGCTGCTGATGATGATGATGATAATGATGGCCATGGTAGTTCTGTGCAAGAGCCTCCTCTTCAATAAGCTTACCCATATCTCCTTTCACAGATGTAAATAAGAAAAAAGAAGATTAAACTTTACAGAAACCAAGAAGAAAGAAGAAGAAAAATTGCCGCAAAAATCGAGCATGAGCAGGGCATTATATATAGACACCCACCTAACTGCCACGTCAGCTTCATAAGATACGTTTTTTTTTTTTATTTGCTTTCAGACAATTTTTTTAGAAACCTAAAATTACTCAATTCTAGATTCTAATTTTATATGCTTAGTTATATTCTTCTTTTTAGACCTACATATATACTCTCTCTCTCTCAGCCATTTTCCTTATTTTGTTTTCTTTTGAGATATTCCAAAATGTAATCCTGTTTTCATTTTCAAACACCTAATTTTTTATATATTATAAATTTATTTTTCTTATTTTTATCTTTTTGCATTTAACAATTTATGGGACATCAATTTTATAAAAATTTTTATATACAACATTATTTGCAAGCTATTTTTATAATAAAAATAAATTAAAATGAATTCAAAATTTAATTCATATACATGTAACTCATACGATAATAGTTAATAAATTTAAAATTTAAATCTAAATATTTATAATATTTTTTTTATCTCAAACTTTGATCTTTCTTTTATAAAACAAAAAAGTTAAAATTAAATGAATATAATATAATATATGAAATACACACAAATATTCACTAAAAAATACATAAAAATAAAATTTTGAACTAATTGTTTTTAGGGCCGTTGCTAATTTAAATGGATTAATTATGATCATTATATATATAGTTTCTATATATTTTTCCTGTATATATTCTGAGTTTTTTTGCTAATATCTTTAATGATATGCCTAATTATTAGATATATAAATACTTCCCAAAGAATATGATTAGAGATTTGACTTTTGAATGAAATTGATGTAAAATGATTAAAAGTATTTGAAGAGACATCAAGGGTCTGATTTTAAATCAGGTCTCCCCTCTTCCTTATTTATATTAAAACTTTAACCTCTTAATATAAAAAAAAAAAAAATACAAATTAAATATGTTAATGAGCCACTTCAGTCTATTGGTTTTTCAAAACCCTTCCTCAAGGTCTAGTATGGCTCAACTCATATAACTGGAGAGAGATAAAAAAAATTTTAAAATACAAATTAAAAATATTAATATTTTAAGTGCATTTTCAAACTTAAAGTTAATTAAAAATATTTTTTATTAATTAAATAATAATTCAGATCATACCGAATTTGATTTTAATAAATTTTGTCTAAAGCTTGAGCTATCCAAATTTGATTCTAGTAAACTTGATTCAAAACTCGAGTTATTTATCGAATAGATAATCTAACCTTTGAATGAATTTTATACATTCGATAAAAATTTTTTCAAAAATTCATTGATCTTTTTATTTAACAAGAATATTTTCATTTTGATTGAAAATTTTGCATAAACTTATTAGGGAAAGATTTGTGTCTCTTAGAAACGTGATTCTCCAATAAAATACATTAATGTTTAGCAATCATAATCAATTGAAGGCCAAAAATATTATAATTAGGGTTTAATCAATTATTTTGCTATGTCAGTATGCCATTTAATTAAATATATTCTGTATTACAACATCCTTAGCTTAATAAGGTGAATTGAGGAAAAAGGTGAGAATATCTTATTATAAAAATTGTTTTATATATCAACACTAAAATTTTTAAATTCCCCAAACACACTTAAGATTGTATGTATATATATAATAATTATTAAATAGACCAGTGTCAATTACATATATCCGTTTATAAAATTTTAAAAAAATAATAAATAACAACTCTATAGTTGATTATATGATAAAAATTTAGTGAACTTCAAATTTTACTAAAAATTTTAACTTATGATTTAACCCAAAGATTTATTCATATTTTTTGGAATATAAATTCCTATAAGATTGAAACTTTAGCACATATAATTTTTTTTACTTGATTTCCAAAGCTTTGGTTTCCTTTGCGTTAAAAGATTTACTAAAATTTTGCAATGCAAAAGTAAAAGAAAATGACAAAACAAAATGAAAAAGGAGAAAATAAATAAAATAATTGCTACTTAAGACCTTTGTCCTCTCTCTTATATT
This sequence comes from Durio zibethinus, assembly GCF_002303985.1. Next base: position 2,467,760 of record NW_019168004.1, read on the forward strand.
TATTTATTTATTTAAAAATATCTCTCCCTCCTACCTACCAAAACCAAAAGAGAGAGGAAAAGATGTGAAAAAAGTTGGGACGGAAAGTTGGAGCACGTCTTTCATGCATCTTTACTTTATTGTGTCACATGTTTATTTGTTAGATGGGGCTTGAATGAAGTCATTTTCAGGTTGCATGGTGCCCTATTGGATTATTATTTTAGGATTAGTGCAAGCTGTGATTATCTGCCGGTGAGCATGAAAGCAATGCTTGAGCTGTGTGTTTCATGTCCTCCACTTGTAGTTTGTCCTCTCCTTTCAACCACAAATATACGAGAATCAAACAACAAAACTTTAACATCTATTTTCTTGGGTGTTTTTATTACTTTTACATATATATATATATATATATATATATATATATACACAAAACCCTACATTAAGGGGAGGGAAAAAACCGAAGTTCAAACCTTAACCTTGATATCTTCATTAAAATTATCTTAACCATTAAACCAAGCAGTTAAAGACATATATATATATATATATATTGATTAATATATAATTTGACTTTTATATTATATCACTTTTTATAATTTGATATTTATAAAAATATTCATAATTTAATATTCTGTCATATTATTTGTATCAAACATTATTAATAATATGCCAATGTAATAAGCAATTAACAAATAAAATCATGACATGTGACCTTATTTTTTTATTGTTAAAAATTTAAGATAGAAAGATTGTTTAAACTCTTATATTGCCTAAAACAGATGATTACAGCTCGTGTATTCGAAGTAATCTTCACAAACAATCATAGATAAGACTTGAACTTAAAGCTTTTACATCGATAAGAACAAGCCTTAATCAATTGTTGGTAACATGTGACATTTTTTTTCATTTATCAATATCTACCAAATCATTTTACCTAACTCTATTAGTTAAACGAAGTTCAAGTTTGAGCCAACCAACCCAAACTGGAGAGGCGCATTCAGGAGCATTTGCAAAAACCCAACCCAAACCTTTGGGCTCAAAACTAAATTGTAAAGCCGACAAATAAATCTGGGGAACCAAGGCACAAATTGAGGTCAGATCAATTTGGTCTCAACTACAAACATATAGAATACTTGTTCCAGTGAACCTGCCAAGATCAAGTGGCTTACCCACGTTTCCTTAGCAAACTAATATGCAATCCATCTGGAATAGCTTTCTTCCCAAAATGTAAAACGCTTGCCCCAGTTAAATTAACAAGTGCAACAGACATGAACAAACACCAAAATGCATAACTGAAATTGTTGGAACAAAAACATATACAAGCAAATAATAAATGAAGCAAAACGTCTCAAAAATATGGGTAAATTTGGGCATTTGAGACCTTTTTTGTAAGCAGGAGATAAATTACTTTTCTCCATCTAGATCCCAGCTTTAGCAGAAAGTTGCCAATGATGATAGAGAATGCTGGTTTCACTATTTTTCTTGTGCGAGCCTTATGGATGTCTCAGGGTTATGGTTTGGAGAGAACAGATGTACAAAAATATGATACAAAAAAAGAATATGAGAAATTGCTGGTCTAACATGACCAAAAGTACAAGAGTTTGGATGACCGGACATTGCACTTAGGGATTTACCAATCCAGTTCTCAATTCATTGACCATAACAATTTACAAAACTTATCTTTCAAGCTGACCAACAACAATTTGCAGACACATGACCAATGATGAGTTCAGATCTACCTATTCCAGTTTTCTAATCAAGTCAACAAGTTGAGATAAACTACCACTGAGAAACAAAACTTGTCTGACTGCAAGTAACAACAAAGGCAGCAGATATCAACATAAGTTGGCCATTGCACAAAGCAAATAACACAAAGAACCAGCAATCAGCTGTCTATTTCTGTAAAGCTTAACAAAAAGCAAAAGTAAAAAAATGAACTTTAGATCCCACAAATCTTATTTTTATTATTAAGTACTCTTATTTTTGAAGAGGGTGTCAAAATGGGAGCAAAATGCAATGGAACTAAGTGATCAAAATCCTCCGTGGTGAAATCAAATCATTAAAAAGCAAACAATGAATTTCCTAAGGTGGGGTATTAAACACATAAAGGCCCAGACCAGACACAAATTCAAAATGATTCACCATGCAATTTGCACAAAAATTTTCCCCTGGTGGAAGATGAGTAATAGATAATTACCAATCATGTTAGGAGACTGTGAATGGCTTGCAATAAAGGGAAATGAAGATAAAAGGATATTGTATTTGTAGTGCTATCTCAATCTTTGTTAAACATAGCAAGAGATTCTGATTCAAGCAGCAACTCATAAAACAAGTATAAGAAAAATGTGCAGAGCATGGCCTCTCTTCTGCTGTCAACAACAAAGACAGACCAACTCGATGAGCAAGATTTTTGAGCAACCTTCAGGATGATCTCTAAGCACCATTCCTGCACACACTCTGCCTTCATTGCCTATAGAAGTGAAGTCCACATTGCCCTTGACATATTTTGATGAAGGGAATGACCAACCAGCCAGTCCTTGCTTAATAGATTGATTCCTTGTTGGATTTTAACAGCCCTTCACCTACTCTGGTTGTTGAATATCCATAGCCAAGCTCAATACAGATTAACCAAATTATATGAGTTGAAATAACATGCCAATGGATATTTGAGATAGCGCAGTTTGTTTATCATAGGACAATATCCAAGGGTTTTTCTTCCCTCAGTTTTTTGAATGCATATTACTATCCTGGCATATGCTGATTTTCTTCATAAGATGACTTATACAGACCACTCCATCGAAGCTAAAGCAACTAGGATCCCAGTTCTACAAGTCTTTCCCTTACTGAATGGGCAAGTTTCAATTCATTGACATTAACTAAACCCTCAACAACCTTTTGCCTGACCCTAATATAGGGTATAAAGCCCCTCTCGGTCATTGCTATAACTACCTTTCCTGCCAAAATATACTCACAACATTCCAAGCATCCTTCAACCACTAACTCATAGCTTTCAAAGCCAACAGGGTTACCTTTCCTCTCCAAGAATTCAATCATCTCAACAGCTTTCCAGATCTCTCTATTTGCCAACAAAGTTGCCACAAGCTTCATCACTGTTCCCTGCCTTGGAGTCAATCTAGCTTTCTGCACCATTTGCTTCACTAACTCCACTGCATCAACTGTCCTTCTAAATGTGCACATTGCAGCTATTAAACCCGAATAACTCTCCAGATCAGGAGGGCAGCCTGCTCCACTCATACCCTTCAAGACTTTAACAGCCTCCTCTAATAGATCAACAGCACAAAGAGATGATATAATGTAATTGCACGTTACAGAATCAGGACAATATCCAATTTCTTGCATCTCCATAAGGCTATCAGAAACAGACTGAGACTGGCCATGGCAGCTGAGCCATGCAGAAGAAAGAAGTAGTTTCACTTGGGGAGCAGGGACGCAGCCAGAACGAAGACAGCATTGGAGGATGGCAAAAGAAAGAGGGAGAGGGTGGGGACTCTGAAGAGTGTAGAAAAGAAGAAGGTCATAGGCAATGTGGGAACGTGACCGAGGTCTAATGCATTTAAAAGACTGTAAAATTTCATCAACGATTTGGGTTCTAAGCTTCAAAGAAAAGGTGGAAAGAAATGAGAAAGGATTTGGAACACGCCCCGTTTTTCCTACAGCAATGAGAATGTCAGGAAGTTGTGTATACGTTTTGGCTTCAACAGCAGCTTTGACAGTTTCATCAACAGAGTGAAATGAAGAGATTGAGTGAACTATGGCAGGGTGGCAAAAGCGTGGGTAAAGATTAAAGAGAGATCTGCAAAGCTTTGTTGGTACAGTGGCCATTTCCAGGTTCACAAACTATCAGAATGAGAAACCTGAAGGAATTAATCATGCAAAATCGAACAGGAAATACAGGATGCCATCATTTGAAAGGGAATTCAAGTTTTATTGGTTCAAATCTAATATGTGTTGTAATTAAGAATCTAGCAGTATTAATTTAGTTCAATATTTATTGGACACAACCAAAATTAAGAGAGATAAAAGAGAATCAGAAACCTGTTTGATGGAGTCGGCGATGCCATCACTAGAAGAGAGAGGGGCTCCAATGGAAGCCATGGAGGGAAGGAGAGCGCTAGCTAGCGGGCATGGAAGAGGATTTGGTTGGGTTCACCAGCAGTTAAGTTAAACCCCTTCCGCTGTAAGCTCCGGTGCGACTTTCATGCGATTGGAGTAAAGACAGCCATCAGATCTAGCAAATATATCTAAGCCACCAATTCAAGGTTGAATTATAAAATCTAAACATGAGAACATCTAGGTAAAAATTTTTTTTCTTTTTTTATTCAAATTTCACAGAAGTCTTTTAATTTTTAGTACAATTCAAGACAACTTAAAATTTGATAATTTACTTCAAATTTTTTAACTTATTAATATAATTTAATCAAATTACAAAATTACCCTTAAATCTAAATTTATTTTATATATATATTATTCTTTATTCTATTAGATATATAATAATAAAAATTATTTATATTTAAACATTATAACTCTTTTAATTTGGTTTTAATTATTATAAATGATTTTAAATTTAAAATGAATAAATTTGTCATTATTATGTATACGAATATTGTAATAATTAAAATACAAATATTCAATCGTAATTTTTTTTAACCACATATTTTTTTGTATTATAATTTTCATACTTTTTTTTAATATTTACATGTGAAATAATACTCATTTTATTATATATATATATTTACATATTAGTATACTTATAATTACAAGTTTTGTTTTTATATATGTTGTATCTAAAATTTTTTTTATTATTAATAGATTTATATATTTTTAAAAAATAATTTTTTATTATTATTATAAAATATTATTTTATGTAAGAATTTAATAATATTATTTTTTAGGAGTAATACGGTCTTTAAATAAGGTTTTTACTAGAATAACTAATAGATGACAAACAAAATTATCTAATTATTTTGTGAAATTAAAAAATTTGAGATGAATTGTTCATTTTTCAAACTAATGGATTTATATTGAATTATGTTCAAAATTTAAGGACTTGAATAGAATATGTCGCTTTTTTATGAAATTTGTGTGAAGCTTTTTAGTTAAAAATAATTAAATAAAATTTAAATAGATAGATTTAGACCTATTGTTACATAAATTTATTTTATAAGATTTTAAAATATTTATTATTTTTATTTTTAAATAAATATTTTTCTAAAAATATTTACACAGAATTTTCACTATTATGTTTTAGTAAGCGTCTTTTCAAAAAAGAGTTTTAGTATGTATCAAATCTTGATTATAAAATGTATTTTTAATAAATTTTTTTAATATATTATTGATTTTTCATTAAATTTTAATTTTCAAAATAAGTTTTTATATGATTCTTTTTAATAAAAAAATTTTACAAGCTTCACCTTAAAAAAAATTTTGATCTAAATCTTGATCCAAGCAGGTAACAATCAAAATTAAATTACTTTCTCTGCTTTCTCCTGCTTAATGTGTCCTTCTCTTGAATTTATTTTTTCTTTAATTTATGCTTTGCACTACATTAGATTTTTTTATTAATTTTTGCTTAAATTCAACAAAATTAAATAAAACTTGATATCCTTATAGTACACAAATAATTTTAGAGGTATCCATTGATTGGTATGAGCCAAGTTTACTAGGCCTGACTTCATTTTTTATTTTGGAGAAAATTAGGCATAATATGTTTAAAATCAAGCTCAAGTTTAGCTTATTCACCCATTAAATTTTTATTATTAAAATTAGAAATTTTTAATTTGAATATTGTAAATATGTTTTTAAATTAAAATTAAATGAAAACATATTATTTATTGATAAAATAATTTAATGAAGTTAAATCAAGACAAACTCAAATTTAAAGTTTTATCTCTCAAGTCTAATTCATGTCGAGCCCAACTCAAAGCCTCAACAATTGTTTAAATCTAAAGTTTTATATCTAAGTCTAGTCTAAATCGAGCCAAACTCAAAAGCTTCAATGGATGTTCAATATTTGAACATCTCTGTAATATCAATTCTTTTGTAACATGGTTAGGAGTATTTGTTTAAGTTTGGCTTAAACTTAATTTCTTCTTTAAGTATTTTTAAAAGTGCAATTATTATAAAATATAAGTCAATAAACTTGATCATTAGATATAAAGTCACTATCAATTTTTTTTTATTTAAGCGTGATTAATCACCTAATTAAATATATTTTTTTTAAAGAAATATTAAATTTAACTCAAGTTTCTTAAAAGAATATATTCTAATCTAAAAAACTAGGCTTAGTTGAGAGTACAGTTATAGTAGGAAAAGTTATAATATCCTTACAATAGCCATTAAAGAATGATGCTAGCTAATTTTCATGTTATCTATTAAGCCTTAAAAAAACTCTAAAAATCTCAAAATAATTCATGTATTGAAATTATACTTAAATGACTCTAATATTTTTGTAAAAATTTAAAAAAATTCTCTTATCTCAAAAGTATTCAAGAAAATAATTATTTCTCTTAAAAATGCTCTGTTGTCGAATTCAAAAACTTTTACAAAACTTGAAGTTTTATTGAAATCTTTTATGTTAGAAAGTCTCTTTAAATTGCTCCAATATTTTGACAAAAATTTAAGAACATTTCTTCACCTAAAAATTTACATAGAAATTGCAATTGCAACTTTCTAGTAATTTCATCCTTAGAAGTTTCAAAACTTAATTTTATTTTTATATAAAATTTCAAAAAGTTTGATCTTAAAGAAAAAAATTGATATTTCAACTTTTTTTCCTAAATTTCCTAAACATTTTCATTTTAAGAGAAATTGATATTTTGATTTTTTCTTCAAGTTTTTCAAATAATTTTATTTTAAAGAGATATTGATATTTCAACTCTTTCTTTGAATTCCCAAAACGACTTCATTTTAAGGAAAAATTAATATTTAACTTTTTTCTTTTTATTTTTCAAAATAATTTTCATTTTAAAAAGAGATTATATTTCAACATTTTCCTTAATTTTCTAAAACAATTTCTTTTTAAAGAAAATTTGATATTTTAATTTCTTTTTTTTTTATTTTAATATAAATTTGTTTTAAGAAAATATTGATATTTCAAATCTCTCCTTAATTTTACAAAACATTTTATTTCAAGGAAAGATTGATATTCAATGCTTTCTTTAATTTTCAAAACATTTTCAAGTAAAGATTAAGATTTCAATTTTTTCTTTAATTTTCAAAAAAAATAATTTTTATTTTTAATTTTCTTAATCCGAATGGATTTTAACATAAAAAAATAAATAAAAATAAAAATAAAAATAATTTATCAAAATTTTTAGCTTAGTCAATAAATTGGTTAATAGTCAACAACTAGTCAATAGATTAAAGGCTTGGTTCAGCTCAAGTGATCTGGTCCAGTTTAAGTCAAACCGGTTTAGTAGTTGGAGATAGATCGTGAATTCATGTGTTTCAGGTTACCTGACAGGTTGGTGCACAGGTCTTTTGTTACTAATCCCCCCAAACAACGTCATCATAGGCTTATTTAAATACCAAAAAAAAATTTTTTGATTTTCTTTTCCTTTATTTCTCTGTAGGCTGAAATCTCTTTGCCTCTCTTTTAACTCTAGTTTGTGGTGCTGGAAACTTCAATCTTTGGTTGGAAAAGTTGTTTAAAAATTCTTCTGTCGTCAAAAAACTTATTCCAAATTGAAATTTTCCAAATATTTTTCCTTTTTTTAATCAAATTCCTAACTCCTTCTTTGATTCTAATTCTAACTAAACACCAAACCTTTCACAAAGAATCCCTAAAAGCTCACCTTAAGCAAAACTTTCTCCATTGTTTAAAAATCTAATCCTAACTTTCTTTTATTCTCACCTATGTATTTCTTACCCCTTGAAGATTGTAAAACAAAAAAAAAAACCAACAACAATGACTTCCAATGCAATTTCATTAATTCTTTCTCTTAATTTTCTCTATTCATTGCCTGTCTAATTTCTAAAGTTTATATAAAGGTTGGTATAAGTAGAGATTAGGTTTAAAATCAACCTAGGGGTTAAAATCAACATAAGGTTTTAAATTTAAACAAAAAAAAATCCTATCTTATTAATCCCAAATTTGAAAAGGGAATTTCAATAAGAGAAAAGGCTTGATCCAAATTTTCAAATTTCAAAAACACTTTCATCTTATCACATTTCTTTTTTTTTTTAAGTTCCAATTTTTTCCTTTTTAATCTTATCTTATTCAGATTTTAAACAAAATGAATAAATAAAAAAATAAAAAAAAAGATGAAAATGGAAATGGAAAGTAGTAGACAAATAAAATAGGAATTAGGCTTTAAACTAAATACAATTACGAAATTATCATACACCATGACCCAGCATTTGTTCAAACAAAATTGTAATTCCATTCTCAGATAGGTTTGATTATAAAGCAAATGAGAATCTAAATCCAAAAAAACAAAAATAAAAATAATTAGAAATTAAAAATTAAAAATTAAAAATTAAAAAATAAAAATTAAAAATTAAAAAATAAAAGGCCTTAAACTAAAATGAATGTTTATAGTTATTCCTCTTTTAATAATTTTTATAAAACAAAAATTATGTAAAAACGTATACATTCATTATAACACTTTTTTATCAACTTGAAATCTAAAAATAATTCATCATGAATTAAACCAAAGCCTGAAAATGAAGTGACATAGACTAAGTTTAAGTTTGAGAATAAACAACTCATATTGATCTGAAGCTTGAAAATGTGCCAAAATCTGAAAATAAAACAACTTGGACTAACTTGAAGTTTGAAATTAAAACAACTTGGCCAGAGCTAAAGTATGAAAATAAAACAACTCGAATTGAATTGAAGTTTGAAAATGAAACAACCTAGGTCGAGCCAAAATCTGAACATAAAACAACTCAATCTGAGTCAAAGTTTGAAATAAAATGGCGTGGGTTGAATTAAGATTTAAAAACGAAACAACCTAACCTAAGCCAAAGTCTAAAAATGATATGACCTAGACTAAGCCAAAGTTTGAAAATGGTACGATATGGACTAAGTTGAAGTTGCAAATAAAATGATTTAGACTAAGCCAATGTTTTAAAAATGGAACGATTTGGATTGAATTGAAATTGAAAGAATAAGTTAACCTCAAATCAAGCCAAGGAAATGAAATATTACAATTTCATCTTTAAAGATTTCTCAGCTAAAGATCGAAACTTTGAAAAATGTTCCCTCAAAACAAATTTCTTGGAATGTATGTACCAAATGCTATGAATGCAATACACGTAATGCATATCTAATTATGGTAAAAAAGGTTCTCAAGCCCCATTCCCTTCTTATTCTACTTCCAAACATTTTATTTTCAGCTTTTATGCATATCATAATTGACTAATCAACCAAATTAACCTTTGTTCCACCTCATATTTAGTTTCACAAAAATTCTTTTTCCATCACAAAGATTTCAAGCGTAAAAGGTTTTAGTTATTTCACAAGAATCTTTCATTTTATTATTTATTCATCCATTATCACTTCAATATTATAATAAATGTAATGCAATCACACATTTTCGTTTAACCAGGTGAAAAATGAAAGAAAAATGTAGGCAGTGGAATAAAGAAAGGACTAATATAAAAAAGGTAAGCAATGAAATAAAGAAAGTGATGTCTTTTATTGTAGGAACAATTATGAAAAGTAAATAGGTTACATAGATCAACTTAAGTGGGCTATAAGTACCCAAGCAAATAACCAGATAATCATAAATAAGCAACCTGAATTTTTTCTTAAGAACCCATCCAATTGAAGTTTTTGACTTTTTTGAGCTTATTAAATAAAGCCATGCTCTTCTTTATATCTAAGTCTTTTATTTAAATTTTCAACTTAGATATCTTTCTTTTGACTTAAATAACCTTTTTTGAATTTTTAATGAAAGGTAACTGTTCATGCCAATCCTTATGAGTATTAGTTATCTTCTCTAAAATCATCTTGACATTTTTATTTATAGCCTTTACTACTCTATTTGGACGATAGGATGCAGAGTTGTAATGCTTAATTTTAAACTAAACACATAGCTTATTCATCATTTGCTATTCAAAATAACACCTTTAATCACTTATAACATAGATTTGTCACTTGCATAAAAATACAGTGACATGTATGGCATATAACAACTCTATTAACTTTTAGGTATTAACTTTTAAGTAGTGGTTGGTATCTTTTACATAATCACTATTATAATGTAATCACAGAGGCGATTTTATTATCAATGTAATCTTATCGCTCGTGAATTGAAATTATTTTCTTTGGTTACCAATCATTAACTTTTAAGAATCAAGTATCACTATGTTTGGTATTATTAAAAATCAAACATTATCTTATTTAAAAGTACAAAAATAACTATATGCATTGTAATATTTACACAAGTTAATGATTTTAATGTTGTTTAAAGATAATAATTTATAAAATATTAGTAATATTTTATTTATTTTATAATAAAATATAATTAAATTATTAAAATAATAAATATTTTTATTAATGGTAAACTAATTTTTATAATATAAAATATATAAAAAAAATTTGAACTAAAAGATAAAACTAATCTATTAAATTCATAATAAAAGAAAAAAATTATATTATATATAAAAAAATTTTAAAAAAATAAAAATGCACAAGTTTTATTTGAATTTGTTATAACGGATATTAGTTTGAAAATATAAAATAACTACAATTAATTTTGAGAAAAAATAAATTTTTAATTCACATATTAAATGGGTAATATTGATTATTCTTAATTTTGTACGTCACTTTACCTCAATAATAAAAATTTTTCACCTTTTTGGATAAAAATTAGATCACTCTCTAAAGTAGTAATCTAATCACTATTGGTGATTCAAGATGACCACCATGGAGGATCACTAAATGGTTGTCAAATACAGTAATCTAATCAGTATACACAAATTATTATAGTTTTTGAATTATCACTTCATACCAAACACTACCTTAAGGATTGAGAGACTAAACAATTTTAAATGTTGTAAATTTTGTTGCCGACCAATTTAGATAAAGTTAAGGTGATACAATTTTAATATTTAACAAAGATTTACTTAATTTTTATGACAATGATACTCTAATTGTTTTTATTATTTAATATTATTTGATATGATTCATACACTTGTTCTCTAGCCACATTATTAGGGGTTAAGAATTTGGAAGAGAAGTAATTTTGTTTACTTTCAAAACTTGAGGATTGGTGAAAGAGTAGCTGTTAGTGTCAAATTCATTGGTTATAATTGTTAAATGTTAAAGTTATATATATATATATATATATATTGCATTTTGTTTAATGATATAAATGAATTGGCATTTCCAATCTATTTATCTATTACATAATATTAAAGTTATCCTCTAACATCTATTACAAAACAAATAAGCAATGTAAATAAATCAATGAAAAGGTAATTTAGGGAAAGAAGTTACTCTAAAAGCTTATCCAAAAGTTTAAAGGGAGAAGCTTTCTTTCCTCTCTCAATTTTTACTCTTGAATTTATCGATATCTAAACTAAAAACATCGACTTCAAACCTTAAAATATCCCTCCTCTGTTGCAGCAAACCCAATCCTTTAGAGAAATTAAATGCTTAGAGAAATATCAAGTTTTGATTTCCCAACTAAATTCCCTTATGAGTTTGACTCATTTGACTCTTCTTGGCACTCAATTCCCTTATTGAATCCACTGTTTGGGTTTCTAATTGGGTTGATGCCTTGGAGGTTACATGCAAAGTGGATTCTAGAGGTTACCCATTTTTTATTTATAGATTTTTTAAATTGTTTAGCTTTTTTTTCTTACATAAATATTCAGCTCCAACTAAAACTTTCGTAACTTTCTTATGATTACTTTTTGGATTTTTGAAAGGTACTCTTTTGAGTAGATGGTTTGTTAAATCTTATGTCTATTTGTGTCTAGGGTTAATTTTTTATACGTTTTTGGATGTTTATTGAGTTTTTGTTGCTTTTTTAAGACCTATAAGTAAAAAATTAATGGTTTTTACCTATTCACTGTAAAAGAATCTAGCTAATATTCCAAGCTTGAATTCTCAAAAGGTAAAAAAACCTTATTGGTAGTTTTACAATTCAACAATAGCATGAAGGAAGCAAGAAACATATGTGAAAGAAACTAAGAATTGATGGTTAGGTTCATCACATTTTTTATTTTAAGTTTTGACTTTTTATACAAAACATTATTTGAAACAAAAAATTAGTCTAATCGATTTCTAATATTTACCATTTTTTCTATTCTCGAATTATAATTCTTTTGTTACAAATATTATTTTGGTGTTGAATATCGAGTTATATCAAAACGAACATAATTCTTTTTCATAAACATTATGGTTAAATTAAAATGTCTTTTTTTTTAAGAAACATTTTATAAAATTTTCTAAGTAAAACATGCTAGAAATTCTTTTTGTAACAAACTCGATATGTTATGGTTCTTAAATATTGTTTTTCCACGTGATTTTTGAGTATGCATGGACATTGTTGTATGACTTTGGAAATCTTAAAAATTGATAATATTTTGTGCATTTGGAAGCACTTTTCTTTAATGGTGTTATGGTGTTCTTTTGTTATTCGTTTGTAACCTAGTAAGCATAATTTTTTTTTATAAAATTTAATGAATAGTCTCATATAAAACCAGATATTTTTTAAAGCAATATAATGATGAATTTGTTGAAAGACTTAAAAAATCTCACAAATTTATGTAAATTTTTTGGAAAAGCTATTTTTTTTGTATGGGTATATATTCCAAAACTTTGGTTACATTCAGTCAAGATCTTCTATTATCCTAGCAAGCCGGTAACATTTCCTATGTTGAAATGGTTTGCTTAAGCTAGATTTTTTTACATATTAGGTTGTTTAATGTTTGATGGATGATTAGAGGTCAAAATTTTTATCAAGAATATGTTGAAGTTTAGATTTTGGGACTTTATGGTGAAGAAAACAAAATGATAGATTGTAAAAAGCTAGATTAGATTGTTGCTTAATGGACATAAGCACAAATGAAAGAATAAGACATGTGTAGACAAGTAGTCAATCACACCTTTACTTCTAACTAAAAAAAGCTGAAGTGAACTCTGAATTATCCTCTCTACTACTTTCAATTAAATTGAGAATTAATATAGGCTGCTAAGAAGTCCACACTAATCCTACAATTGTAATAACTTATTTACTCATTTGCCTCTCTACTTTGATATATAATTTTAAGACAATTTGATTAAGCTCTAGTTTGACTACAAAGATGATTTTGTTGAGAATAATGGAGTAAAGTTCTAGAATAAAAAAAGTTCTAGAATAAAGTAAAATCATAGAGCAAACTAATTTTTTGTAAGGAAAATTATACTAATCTTCATTCAAATTAAAAAAAAAATAGATTTATTTCAATTCAACTTTAGATTGTTCATGTATAACTTATTTAAAATGAGAATATTAATTGCTTAATAAAAAATTATATGTTTCTATAAAAATATGATTAAAATTTGTAGGCTTTTGATTTCTTTAAATGTTATATACATTGTTCATATCCTAACTACATCTAATTTATAAATAAATTGTAAGAGAATAAACTAATGATGTGTTTAATTAATCTCAATTCTAATTTGAAGTTTTTTAATTAATATTAATATATATAGTAATATATATATATATATATATATTGTGCTTGAATTAAACATATTTGTGTAAATTTAACCATATATGCAAAATTTGATCATTACTCTCTTTAGTAATCTAAACCATATGAATTAATTTGTCCATTTTCTTTCAGCATTTCCATTAATCAATCTTTTGTTTTCATTCAACCTTATGTTCTCAAGAAAAAGATTATTGATGGTAGCTAAAGCCTTGAATCTTTTCCCAATTAAACTATATATGTCTACATTACTAAACATCCAATTATTGAAATTTTCTATCTTATTTTGTTATACTTCACTACTTTTGCTCTAATCATCATTTAACTATCCAATGCCATGCAATGTTCTTTTCAGTTATTATATTAATAATATTTGCTTCAATAGTGTAACTCCCCTAGAAGAATCATCTACCCTTAGTAATAGCTTGTATCCTTAGAAATCATAGTTGATGAAAAAAAAATTCAAGATGTTAAGGAAATCAAAATTCCACTTCATAAATATTACATTAGGCCAAAAATAATTATTTGTGTGGTTGTTATTTTTTTTAGTGAATGCCCATGAAAAAATTCATTAACCAACCATTTTACCAAAAAGATTACATGTTAAAAAAAATTATTGAAATTTGCACTGCAGCACATGAAAAGCACTACCATGGATTTATTACTCAATAGCTAATATCAAAACTTAATGAAAGACTTACCTTTATTACAAAAGGGTTTGAACAAAATTTGTGATCTTATTGAAATTAAGAAACACATAAAAAATGTAACTAAAATTATATCAAATTTACTTATCTGTAATAAAATGCTAAAACTCATATGATCATGTCTAAGAAAAACATAATAATGAAAATAATTAAAAAGTGAAATGTTTTCAGTATTATACTTTTTGTTTTTTTTTTCTAATCAACCTATGCTTATTGTTTCTCGGTTTGATGTTTACTTCAGTTCAAGCATGAAAAAATTAATGCCATCATGAATGATTTTGTTGAACTTGGATCACTTGCTCCAACTGGATTGTACCTTGGTTGCATACAATATATGGAGACCCAAGGTGAACTAGAAGCAATTATTCAAAAAAAGAAGGTGATGTTCTCCAACTATTATTTATTTTTTTCTTTGTTTATAACATTGAAAAATCTCATATGCACATGCAGCTCTTGACATCACGTTTAATGCCATGATTTTGTTTTTTTCTTTTTAATACATGTTAATTTATTTTTATCTTTGTTATGATTTTATTTTTGTTGTACAACAAAGTTACATAAATTAGTTTGATAGATAACATGTTAATGGGTTCTTTTAGGTTGGGATATACCATTCACAACTTCCTTCGTAAAGATACGTGACTTTGTTTGCTTTATGATTTTATTTTATTTCACTTAGACATTGTTTTTATTATTAAAGGTTTTATTGTTGCTTGGATTTAAAGAGGTTGATTATCCAGTTCTAGAATCAGAGGCTTGTTCATTAGGAAGGCAATGAAGGAGATTAGAGATCATGTTTGCCTTTTTTATTATTAAATTGTGTTTAATTATGGAACATGTTTGATTTGATTAGTAGTTAAATTCTAATAAGTAGACAAGGGGAAAGCTAAGGTTCTAATGTGTATCTAACAACAAACATTCTAACTAAAATAGCTAAATTTATTTGAGTAGAGGATACTTACAATTATTTATGAAAATGAGATATGTTCTATTAACAAAAAAATGGTTCTAAAAATGTAAAAATTTGATGCTAACTTTGACGGTATAAGAGTGAAAGTATTAAGAGTATGCATTTTTCCATGTTTCATGTACATTTTTGTTTGTTTTTGGACAAGGTTTCAATTATTGTTAATTTCTAAAAGATCAGTATATTTATAAATAAGTTTTAATTTCAGGGATTTAATTCTGTAAACATTATATATGAGACTTTCAACATTGTGTGAACTGTGACCAAAGAATATTCTTTTTTAGCTAATTTTTCCTCTCACATTGTAGAAAAATGATGATAGTTCTGATGAAAGTAAAGATGAACAACTTACAACTAAAAAGGTCAAATTTTCTTGATCATCTATATTTCTCTAAATATTTCATTGGTATCAATTTACTAAGTTGTCTAATTCTATAAATTGTATACAAGGTTACTTTAAATAGTGAAAAAGATGCTAGAGTTGTTACAAAAGTAAATAGTAGTGAAGATGAAAAATTTGAATAATCGTCCAATGATGATGAGCAAAATGATGAAGAAACTTCAAAGAAAAAAGTATGGATATTTGGAATCACTGTCTTTTGCTTTATACTTTTGAAGGGTTGATGTGATGATTGCCTAATGTATTGTTGTAATTATATATTAGAATCAAGACATAGATGTAGAAATGATGGATGCTACAACACCATAGAAAATTGCTAAGCTGCAGGATTTGAAGTGTGCCAAGAAAGCTATAAGTTCCAATTTCCCTTTTAGTTTCTTTGAAAGCTTACCATCTTTATTACTTTTTTTGCTCATTTTGTCAAATAGGTTACAAACTCATGCGATTTTTTTTTTTACAACCCTAAACTCCTACATCTCTTTAAGTTCAAACTATAGGATCAAAGATACTCTTTGCTAGAAACTTACCTTTTTAAGTTGAATAAAATGATATGTACGTTTAGGTTTTTGGCTCGCTCTGAATTGATTTATTTTATTTTATTTTCATTTGATCAATATTATTCTACAAAAAGAATTTTTTTAAAGATGCTAATGAGATTGTGGACATACATTTTTCCATTGATGCTGAAAGAAATTTTAAAGGGTATAGACATGTTAAATTTACTACTGCAGAGGATACACAGAAGGTAGATTTCTTTTTTCATTTTGGATTGCACATGGATGTTTGATGTATAAACTAAATTTTTGTTTATGCTTTCTATAAATAATTACATGCTTGTGAATATGATATAGAATAACTATAGGCAACATGTCAATCTTTATTGGATATGTATTATTCCATACTAAGCATTTTTCAAAAGATTCACTTAGAATAACACTTCAAATGAATTGATCAATGCCTCATTCCTAATCTCCTCATGTAAGTAAACAACACTTTGGTTTTGAATTTTCATAAGTATTTATTTATTTTTTTGTTGTTTTCAATTATTACCTTTTCATTGCTCGATTCAGATGAATGCAATTTGGATTAGGTTAGTCATATTTTTAATTGCTTCAAATTTACTTTAGGTTGTCAATTTTGATTAATTTAAATGCTTTAAATCATGTCTTGATATAGTAACTTCTCATTATCTTCATTAATTGGGCATGATTTTTCCTATGAGTTTATTAGTTTTTTTTTGCTTTTGAAAAAAGCTATTTGTATTTTAAATACTTCATGTTGTTATTTTATATATTTAAATGGGTTTATAGTTTACATGTTCTGAGATAATGAGAAATTATCATTATATTATTGAAGGCTTATGGAGCTCACTTTGTAAAAAATAAGCAAAGGCTATTCAAATTAATTAAAGAATCTCAATTTTAATGGGGAATCTGGGTCAGAACCATACACACCAACTGTCCAAAGTTCAGGAGGCCTGACTACATCTTATGGGTTGCATTTTTAAGAGTTCAGGGGTTTTTGGTGCTAAGTTTTTGGATCTTCATGCTGTGGATGATACAGAGCTTCTGTTTAATGTATGGTTAGAGGACATTGCACATAATTTTGTAGGAAAGTTCCACAATCGTTGATTGCTTGAAGTTTTGATTGATTTCATGCAACTTTTTTTTTTCATTTTTGTGGTGAAATGTTAAGATATTTCTAAACGTTGTTCTTTTTTTTTATATATTTTCTAATTCAATCAAGAATTCACTTCAATTTAAGTTTAGAGAGCATTTTTTTCTTTTTCCTTTGAAAATAAATTTTGATTTGATTTATTTTTAGCATGTTATTTCAAAACCTTTTTGAGTTATCACCATTCATGCCTAGTGTTAATAAAGCATTTGAAAATGAATTTAATGTGACAACTAGCTAGCAACAAAAAGAACAAAGTGATGTGATGCCTTCTTTTCATTATTTTCTACTAATGAAAAAGAAATCATTACTAGGAAAAATAATGTTGCAAAAAAAGCCCTCGGCAAAATGAGGGCAAAAATCTAGTAATGAATTAGATAGAAGTCAAATCCCTAATCAATAGATTATTTTTTTTATTTTTATCAATTTTTATCCTTTCAACCAAACATATATAGCCTCAAATGTCGCATTTAGAACAAAAAGGAACGCATAATGTAAGTAGTGACTAATAGAGTTTTTAGAGGAATATCACATATCTTGAAGTGGTAATTGCTCATGTTAAATCACTATGAGTTGAAAAAAATGTTTTAACTTAATTTTGGGTTTAGATTTTTAAAATTTGTTTAAAATTAACATATTTTGAATTTGAATTATTTTAATTTAAATTATTAAATTTAAAAATTAAATTAAATTAATTTTAAATTATTTTGAATTTGATATAATTTAGATTTGAGTAATTTTAAATCCAGATTGAATTGATTTGAGTTGTCAATTTTTTTATTAAATCAAATTGAATTAATTTTGAATTTGGATGAATTAAATAAAATTTTGAATTAATCAACTTTAAAATTTAATATAATAAAATGCAATGGTACATATCGTGAAATTTAAAATTTTTAATTAAGTATATAATTGAGTCAAATCAAGTTCATACACTATTAGCTCTGAGTTTAACCTAGCTTGAAAACTTAAGACTTGAAGTTTGAATCACGTTCAATCGAATTTTAATTTTTATGTTCAAACTCAATTTGTAATCTAATTAAACTGCTCAAATTTAATTTGATAAATTTGATTAAGTTCAATAATATTAAAAATATTAACATTATAAATTATATTTTGCTCATTCACACATATATTAAAAATAAAAATTTAATTAAATTTGTGAGTAATTTGAGATAGATAATTTGAATTAGGCGTGAATGAATGAATCTAGCTGAAATTTTTTAAAATATTGAGACCAAATAACTCATAATTAGTTTAACACGTTGATACCCTACTACCTATTGTTGTGTATAAAAAATATGAAAAAGACGAAAATGGAAAATTGCAATCACAAGATGAGAAGAGAAAAATTGTGGACATAAGACATACACTCACTCTCTTTCTCTTTGCTCTTGCGAACCCAAACTTAGTTTATCAACTCACTTTCTGTGGCCATGCAGTCCCCTGCCCCCTTAGCTGTCTCTCTCCCTAGCCTCTAATTTTCTCCTCTTGCAATGGCTATTGCTTTCCACCATAATTACCATTTCACCGCTACTCCCATCTTCGGCCGTCGCAATTCCCCGTCACCACCTCCCATACTCCTTCGCCCCAACAACCCTCTTACCCTTTCCTATCGTTTCGCTGATAAGCAATGCAGCAGCAGTAGAATCACGTGCAAAGCGACAGAAATATCTTCTGTGGGCGAAGAATCAGCGGCGTCGGGCAGTGGTGGTGAGAACTGGGTGCCGGTTGTGCCGGTGGCAGCGCTGCCGAAGGGAGAGCGGCGCGTGATCATACAAGACGGGGAGACCATACTGTTGCTTTGGTATAAGGATGAGGTTTTCGCTATTGAGAATCGTTCGCCTGCTGAAGGCGCTTACACTGAGGGCTTGCTCAACGCCAAACTAACCCAGGTTTCTTTTTCCCTTTTGTCCCTCTCATTTCCTCATTACTTGTGTAATCTTCATTTGCTCTGCTATTTGCACGGTGGAAAAGCCTAAAATTTTGCAAAATTCGAGTGTTAAGTTCAGTCATATAGAATCCAAAGTGTAAAGGAACATTGCGTTGAAAAGTTTAAAAAGATGGGTTGAGATTCATGGGATTCCAACACCAGATTTCTACTCGTTTTAAGGAGATAGTTAGGGAACAAGTTACAGTGTCTGATCCAGGATTGTCCACTTTCTGTGTGTGGAAAATTTTCCTTCAAATTTTCTTATTTTCCAATTTCTGGGCGTCCATGGGAAAATTTTGCGGTGTCCAAGGGAAAACTGTCCTTCACATTTTCTTGTTTTCCAATTTTGGGTGTCCTTCAAAGGGTAGATCCGCCACAGGGAAGTTATCACAAAATTTAAGCTTGTTCCTAGCTTTTATATGTAGAGCTTTAATGCTGCATTCTTGTGAAAAGGGTCTTTGAGAGAATTGTGTGTTATCAGTTTTATGCTCGGGTATGCAATGTCCATGTGTCTTCTATGTTGTCCAAATCCTTACGGTTAAAGGAAATTTACAATAAACCCAACAATGTTTTGGTATTGAAAGAAAATCACTTGTCTGGCTGAGCAATTGATTATTGGCATGGTGGAAAATGCCAATCCAAAGTGCATTCATTTTGTCTCCTTTTGGTGATCATTGACACTGGTAAAGAAGCAACAAAATTGTCTAGAGGGAAACCTGAGAGGATATAAGAGGGAGTTGTGAAAGATGCTTCTCTTGTGCTTGCTAATACAGTTTGCCATCCTTTCAAGTTGGAGATATTTGTTGTTTGGACAATCAAGTTGGAGATATCAGCGAGAGGAAAATTGAGACAACTTGAGAAGTTATATAATGACAAAGACGTTAAGCAGCTCTTCATTTATACTGTTTCTAAGATCAAGTAGAAAATTATAACCTTTTTCTATTCTATCATTTCCACCTTCATGTCTTCCCTAGATCTGATTTTTCCATCTTCCCTACTTCCAAAGCAATCTGACGGTGATTATCATCTTCACTTTATAAAAGTTGTACTTGGTTCATGTGTTCATACAACTGAAGATTTCTTGACAGTGAGAAGCCTTGACCCTTTCCAGGTCTTACCAGAACCAGTTGTCATTTGATAAATACCTGCATTTCTATCCACTTGGACCTTGTATATGGACCTGCGAGTTCTCAAGCCCTGAAATCCATTCCTATATTATTTTACTTCCAAGGTCTGTCACTTAATATCTGACGTGCAAAAATTATCTAATAATTAAATACCTTGTAGTTATTTATCTATGTCAACTATTCTGGTATTTATTTAAATTTTTTCATTTCATGAACAGGGGTTTGGCTGTTGTAAATACCAATCAGATATTTTTACCCTCTAAGAACTCTTAGAAACTTTTGTGAATTTGGACATGAGGCTGACCATTCACTGTAAATTCGCAGCATGCTTCCATTTGTGACAACTTTCTATAATGATGAAAAGCAAAATGTCTGGTTATAGTTTTTGGTTTTACTTACAGGATGGTTGTATTGTTTGTCCAACAACTGATAGCACATTTGATCTTCGGACTGGAGCCATCAGGGAATGGTATCCAAAAAACCCAGTGCTGCGAGCCCTTACACCTGCTTTGAGGACACTTTTCATTTACCCTGTAAAAACAGACGGCCAAAATATTTATATCAGCATGAAAGGCAGTGTAAAATCTGATGCAGCTGCAGAGATTGTGTTCAGTGGAAAAGCTCAACCTGGTGTAACAGCTACTGATGTCAATGTGGATGAGGTAACTAACTACATCTGCTGTCATTTATAAAGCATAATAATTCAGACTCATGAAGCATGAAATTAACTTGTCTGATTTTTTTTTTTGCATATGCTGTTCTTTAGGTGAGAATGGTAATTGATGAGGACTCAGAGGGGTTTGGTTTCACGGGGAAGAATGAAATTATAAATGGGAAGGCAGCTATCATCGGTTTCCTGCTGTTGCTGGATTTTGAGCTCTTGACCGGTAAAGGTCTTTTAAAGGGAACAGGCTTCTTGGACTTTATATATGCTGCTTCAGATGCCTTCAAGTAGATTTGCCATTTCATTCACATGAGGTTGCTTGGTCTTTTTATTCTCAGTATTTTTTCATGTCAAAAACTCTTGAATCCCCTGGATATTTCATCCAAAGTTGTATATTTGTCTAAAAATTTGACCGCATTGATTATTTGTATTTTGAACCTGATAATTCCTATTCAATATGTACAACAAAAATACCAATTTCACGAAACCAACAACCCTTTATGCTGTTTGTTTTACTGCATCTTGTATTATCTGCCAACTAGTTTTTCTTACATGTATGCTAGTAAATGGACTGTTTCTGAAACTACAAATCATGTCTGCCGATGACAACACCAATAAAAGGGGTGAACTCAGGCTGGCTGTCGAGAATGTGAGCCCATGAAGGCCTGGTTTGGCACTGAGGTGGGACCGGGCTTTTGTACTAAAAATTCCATTTCACCCTCACCTCAAGGAAACAAAAAAAAAAAAAGAAAGTGTAGATGGCCGAAGAGTTTTGTTTCGATGAGTTTAAAAACAATTGTGTGTTTCGGTGAGTGAGTTTAGATAATATAACGGTTAAATTAAATTTAATAATGGATATATATATATATATATTTCGATGCAAATATAACAACGGCAGTGAGATTTTTTGACTGTCCTAATTGTTCACTGGATATTTTTTCCTCCAGTTTGCTAACCAAGACAATTGCATTGCGGACTGCTCTCAAATGCACCCCCAATACAATTAACGCAAAAGGAGTTAACCCAAAAAGAGGGTTGGATACCACTGGGCTGGAATCCAAACTAACCTAAAAGGTTTGACTTTTGAACCATAAAACCTCTGCTTTTGTGGTCTTAAACTACCTTCTTTGGCTAAATTTATTTATTTTTATTCTTGTATCACCAAGCATTTATTATTTAATACATTTTTGGGAAGAATTTTGATGAAATTTTTTAAATAAAATTTGTTCAATTTTTATTAAAATTATTTAATAAAAATTTTAATAAAAAATTCTAACCAATAGATTGATAAAATTTAATGAGACAAATCAATAATAAAAATGCAGTTTATAATCTTGAATTAAATATTTTTTCAAAATTTTTATTAAAAATGCATACTTAAAAAATTTATTAAAATTTTTTAAAAAATTTGTGTATTTGATCTATGTAATAAAACTTTTTAATTATCAATTTTAATTTTTATTTAATCAATTTTAATAAATTCAAACTTCATGTAAGAAACTTCATCTAAATATATTTTTTTTAACTCCCTCCACCTAGTTAAATAGTCAATGTGACTTTTTTTGGGTCAAAATTTTATAACTTTGATTACTATTATCTTAAATATTTTAATTAATTAAATTTTAGAAAATCTATATTTAGAAACAACTTCATTTAAAGTTTTTAAAATATATTTTTTATATTTTTATTTGTGATAAATATAAAATAATAATAGATTAAAGTTTAAAAATTTTGAAAAAAAAGTCAATGTCATATTTTTATTGGGATGGAGGAAATAATAATTTAATTACTCATGATAATGTCAAATATTTAAAATTTTAAACTATATTTCTTTTTGTCACAATTTTAAATGCATTTTTTTCGACTATAATTATAATGTTAAATTAATTCAGTGCAAGTAAATTTGGAGCAGACAAATTTTTAATAATATTTCTAGAGCAGAGAAATCTTTCATTTTTTTGATTTTTTTTTTGAGGTATGTGAGAATTTTTTGTTACATAGAAAATTTGAATTTTATTTAGTTGAGTTCAATATTTAAATTTTATCTAACTTTTATCTTGAATAAAATTTATTAGAATGACCAAAGTTGATACCTTATAGTAATAGATTAAACTTTAGTGGCCTATTTTGAAATCAGGTTAAACTTTAATGACCTTTTATAAAATTATATAAGTTTAGTTAGCCTTAAGAGATGATGTGATCGATGATGTGATAGCTATGTCAGTCAAAATTTGGATGGAATATGCTAGGGTGACCAAGTTTGATCAGTGATCTAGATGAATACATTAAAGTTCAATAAGCCAAATGAAATTTGCGTATAAATTGAGTGGCCTTTCATAAAATTTACCCTCTTTGATCTTTTTGCATAAATTTCTTTCATTCTTTTCCTTTTACTTTCGTTCCTTTGCCCTTAATTTTCAACAGTTATTATTATTTTTTATAATTATGATAATTGAACTGATTTAAAAAATATTTAAATAATAGGAGTATTTTATTTGTCATATATAGAGAAAATAAAAAATAGAAAAAAATTAGTTTAAACTTATTTTAGTTTTTCTTTTTTTAAAAAAAAATATTTTTCATGAAAAATATTTATCTAAAAATGAAAAGAAAAATAAAAAAGAAAAATTTTTAAAAATCACTTTTCCTTATTTTTTTTAATTTTCTTTTGAAAATATATTTTTTATTTAAAAAACTATATTAAAAAAAGAAGATTTTGAGGCTAAATGAATCGATAAATGATAGCTAATTATGCTACGATATGTCGTCAATCCCAGAATTTTTAAAACCCCAACTTTTAGATTTAGGAGTTTAGCTACTTAATAAGGTATTAACAATTAGCATCCAATGATGCATGTTAAAAGAACTATTATATTAATTAATCATATGTTATTTGACATTGCAATCTTTTTATTTTTATATTTAATTTCATCTCATCACTTTTTTTATTTTATTTTTTGTCTTTTTGGTTTTTTTATATATTAAACATTGTCAAAAATCTTCCAATACTTTAATAAAATTTTTCTAAAAAATTACTCATCAATTGTATTGAAAAAAAAAAGATTTAATGTTTATAGTAAAATGAATTTAGAAAATTTTTAAAAATATTTATTTTCTACACTTTTTATTTATTAAATTTATATTTATATCAAAATGAACTTAATATCTATTGAACTTCAATTTATTCAATATTATAAAATTAAAAGCAAAATATTGTAGAAATTATCGTTCTTTTATTCATAAAAAATTGATTTAGTATCTATTGGGCTTTAGAAAAAATTTTATTGGACATTTTTTATTTGGGCTTTGCTTGCACAAAAATTGTGATTGGGTCAAATTTAGAGCTAACTATAATAGTCACTTTTCTTTTTTCTTATATCAAAAACCCTAAAACCATTTCACAATTTTTTTTCTCTATGCCTTTCCCATCTCTTTTTTCTGTTTTTGTTTTATTTTTTTATTATACTTTTATATGCTCCACATCTTTGTTGGTTGCCATTATCACTGTGTGGACATCAATTTCGTCCCCCAAAAAATAATAAAATAAAATAATAATAATAATAATATTACAAAATACGAAATACAAAAAAAATATTAAGAATAATATAAAATACAAAACAAAAAATAAAAAAAAAGAATAGAAAACAGAAAAAAAAATTGAGGATGGCAATGGTGCCACTGCCACCATACCTCACCATGCTTTACCCCCCACCACCTAACCTTACCACTGACAGATATGGCCAAAAAAAATAAAAGAGGCATGAGGCTCATGTTTACACCCCATGCTGAGCCCCATGCCCTTCCCCCCAAACATCCATGGCTAGAGTTCTATAAATAGAGCTCCTAGTGAAGCCAAAACACACAGAGAGAAACAGAGATGGAGGGAGAGATTAAAAAAAATAAAAAAATCAAACAGTCCTCCCCGTAAGGAGGAACCCAGCACCGAGCTTCTTGCACGAAGAAGAAAAAAAATGGGTCAGTTTAAAAAAAAATCAAAATACAAATAAAAAAATAGTCTCACCGAAACTTTGAAAGCAGATCTAGAGAAGTGAGGACTCTTTTTAGTGAAAAAGAACTCGGATCTGAACTCAAGAGGCCGACGGAAACATTTTGATATTTTTTGAAATTTTTTGATAACCAACACGACAGCCGGTGACCGACGAACAATGACGACTGTGACCAGCCGACACTGCGTTCGACTAAAGAAGAAGGAAAAAAAACAGGCTTTTTTTCGAAAAAAAAAAAGGAAAAATGACTGAAAAAAATTGAACCTTTTATATAAACGATGAAAACCAAAACGACGTCGTTTTGATAAATGCCCAAAACTATGTCGTTTTAAGCACTCAAGATCCGCGCGTCAACCCGCGACCCGACCCGGGGTCCGTGCACCCGACTCGTAACCCGCTTCCTTTATCAGCCTCTGACTGGTCTGATTGAACTGAAACTGAATTGCCCAGACAGAACTGAACCGGTACTGAACTACTAAGCCACCCAGATCAAGTTGAACCACCGGACTGAATCGCCGAACCGAACCACCGTTGACCGGACCGTTAATCGATCTGGTTTAGGTTAAAAATTTTTTTTTTTGAATTTTTAAATTTTTTTATATATTATTATTTTTGTTATTTTAAGTTTTTTTTTCTTTTTTTTATATATTTATGCATGATTAGTTTTAAATTTGTTAAGATAAGTTTTTTTAATTGTTTTAATAATAATAAAATGAAAATAAAGTAAAATAATAATTAAAAAAATTAAATAATGCTTAAATAATAACAATAATAGATTTTTTTCCCTGCCTAGATGTTGGAGGGAATTAAATCATATTTTAAAAATAATAAATTTCGCATAGATGTTGAGAAATTATTATTAAAAAAAATACTAAATAAGTTAATAATATTTTTTATAATAAGTTTTCATAAACAAAGAACCCTTTTTTTAAAAAAAAAAAAAAACAAGAACATTTTTATAAAAAAATTATGTTTCTTAGATTAATTTTTGTAAATATTGAACTTGCTCCAAAAGTTCGCCTAGGTGTTAGAAATTTTTAAAGATGTTCGCGTTTTCTAAAACCCTTATAATCTGAAATCCTTTAAATCCAAACCCCAAAATCTCCAAATTCTAAAATCAAAACCCTAAATCTTCCATATCCTAAAATTCAAGCCTTAAAATCCTCTAAACCTTAAAACCAAACCTTCAAAACCTCTACTCAAACCCTTACTCAAAACCTTCAAAAACTCTTAAGGACATGTATGAGAATCTCATTTAAAATTATTTGTTCCCGAATGCTGCCTGGATGATGGGATATTTAGAAAACTTTATTTCATTAAGTTTTTCATACGAGTTCTTAATTTGCTTTAATAATAAGAGTAACTACAAAAATATAATAATGAAATGGGATCTCAAATATAAACAGTCGCACCTAAGCTCTGCCTAGATGTTAGAAAGTCGGGGTGGTCTCATTATATTTAAGAATCCTACTCTAAATTTATATTTCGTCACTTTGCATACATACATTATCATGTTATTTGTATTGTATTTCTCTGTCTTTAATTTTCATTTGTTGCCTACAATACCATCATTTATTTTCTCATATAAAATTTTTCAAAATATATAATTTTGATATTATAAAATAAAATAAAAATAACATTCCGAAAAAAATAATTCTTGGTACTCTACCTAGATGTTAGAGAGTCACTAACAATTATTTTCTATAAAGATTGTTATTTCATTTTAAGGATTATCGTTTTAAATCTTGAGCGAAAAGAGTTATTTTAACTTCTGCCTAGATGTTGGAGAATTTTAAAATAATCCTTTAATTTTAAGATTTTCTCAATATTTCTAAATAAAGAGCTTTAACAAAATTGTATTTTTTCAAATGAAGGAAATTAGTGTTAAATTTCAAATTGAAACCATTTTTATCCAACACCGAAAATAACGCATAATTAAATGATACCAATTTATGGGCGTTGTGGAGGTGCTAATCCTTCTTCGCACGTAACCGACTTTCGGACCCAACCTGATTTTTTGTAGATCAAAATTTATCTTTTTGATAAACTTTAAACTTGCTTTTATAGTTTTATAAAAAAGATAAACTTTTGGATGGCCAATCACATCCTAACAAAGATTAGTGGTGACTCCCTTTTATTTTCCTCGATTTTAAAACACCTTACGTCTGGAGGTCTCAAAATCGTTACGACACTATGAAAACAATGTTTTTTTTTTTTTTATTGAATCTCCTCAACTCTTTTTTTTTTCTATTTTTTTTCTCCATTTTTCCTTTTTATAGTTTTCTCTTGCATTCAAAGTCTTTTTCCCTCTTTTTTTTTTCTCAAACTGAGATTTTTCATAGTCTTCTATCTCACCAAACTTTCCATTTACCCAACCTATCATCACTTCACACCATTTCCATTAATTTTCTTATGGTTTTTTTTTTTTTATTTTGAGTTGAATGCTATTGTTTTTTAATTGTTTTCTTTCTATTGGAAGATTGTGTTTATTGGATTTTTTTAGAAAATTTGGATTTAGGTATTGGATGTTGTGGTGGTGATTTAAGTACTAAAATTTGCTATGGTGATTGTTTGTAGTTGTTTTAGGATTTGAATGTTTGAGCTCAACGTAAATGGTGCAATTTTTGGTTTTTTTTTTATTTAATGTTGGTAGAAAGTCTTTGTTTCTTACCTTTTTTTAAGTGTATTTTGATTCTATTAAGTATTTATTTATAGTGTAATGTGATAGCTTTGGATTGTCAAGGATTGAATCTTTTATAATGCGTTTGATTCGACGAAATTCACAAAATTTTCTTAGAGTTTTGATGGTGGCATTTACTTCTTATGATTGGTTCAAGTAATCCGATTATGGGAAAAAAATCAGATTTTCAATAGTAACCAAAGTTTTGGAATAAAAAATATATTTTTTCCTGTGGTATTTTAAAATTCTGGGGGAAAGTCATCTTATTTTTAAATTTGACTTGAATAAAAAATTTATTATATATTCGTTACCCTTTTGAAATTTAAGTCTAAAAGTCAATTTTAGATTTTGCTAAAATTTTCTACAAATAACTTGAACAAAAATCAAACTACAAATCTATAAAGCAAACTTAGATTAACTTTGAAGATAAACTCTTAAAGTGGGATTTTAAGAAATGTTTTGGTGTTAAGAACTTAATTATCCATATATGGATTAGTTCAAAGAATCATAGGACAAAAATGGTTAAATTCAAGAGGATAATACAGCTATTAATTACAAGAAATAATTTTTGACCAGACTTATTGGAAACTAAAAAACCAATAAAATTGACGAAACCAATTGATTTAAGTCGAATTGGTTAATTTCAATTTTCACACTATTAGTTGGTCAATTTGGTTTTCTCGACAAATGAAGTCGATTTAAATCGGTTTTTGAGTTTTTATAATTGATTTAACTGAATCAACCAATTGCATTGCCTTATTTAAAAGTCAATGTAGGTTTAGGAAATATTTACACCAATAATTTAGGTGTAAATCATGTACACCAGTTTATATAGTTTTGTACACCAATTTGAATATTATATTTTAAAATTAAAAAAGAGATTTATGTTATGAATTATATGATAGGATATAAACTTTTTAAATTTTATTATTTGTTTTTTTTAATAACAATAACCATTATATAAAATCAACTATATACTCTTTACACATTCAACACATGTCTTTCTAAAGATATGAAAGGGATTATTTAATTTATTAAAAAAAAATTCATTATTTCATATATTAGTATAACCATAGTTAAAATTCATAATTGAAAATCAAATACTTTGAGGTCATGTTTAGTGTATAGGATGATGGATAGGATGTTAATTATATTATATTATGATTGATTTGTATATAAAAAAAAAACATGGGACTGCAAGAAGGACTGATCATCCTTTTGGTATAGGGTGATTCAATCTTTCCAAAGTGGAAAGAATTATTTTTAATTCGTGGACTTGAACTTATATATCCTATTATACTCTTAAAAATTACATCAATAATTTAAATTGTATAAACTTTGAGGAAGGATAATTTTGATCAATAAATAAAGTATCTTATTCTAATCTTTACACACATCAAACATAAGATAGAATGGCATTATTTAATCTAATCCTATTCATAATATTATCTTATCTTATTCTATCATAATCTTATTTATCAAATATGACTTGAATGGATTATATTATATGCTTTACATGGAATTTTTTTTGTCTCATGGGATTGGTACATTACCACTTTTCTTATAACTCTTCTAATTTCAACATAAAAAAGTCTTTAGACAATTTGAAAGAAAGAAAAATTGCCTTTAAGATTAATAATTGGCTTCCCTTTCCCATTCCCTAAAAAAAAGTTTGGTATAACACCAATTTAAATTACTATAACTTGAATGCTGGTATTGATAATATTGAGTTAGACCTCTCAAAAAAAACTCGAAATAAATTCTATCCAGATAAACCCAATAAATAATAAATAAGATACCATAAACTCTAAAGCCTACCACACCAAAAAAAAAAAAAAGCAATCAAACGTAAAACCCGCCTCTAATTCCTCAAAGCCTACAAAACTCATAAGCTAAGATAGCTTTCTAACTCTTTAAACCTTTAAGGATTCCTTTAATATATAGTGTATAAACTATAATGAAGTGCTTGGCTTCACGTAAGGTCACCTTTATTTTAAAAAAGTAAAATATTAAATGAAAAAATATTATACATTATAGTAATAATAAAATAAACATAATTATTGTAATGAAACACTATATTAATTAAAAATTAAAGAAATAAATTATATTAACTATGCTTCTATCATTCGAATTTCTCAAACTCCATCTAAAAATCTCTAAACACTAACCTAAGAAAGACAAAACCTTAAAGCCTTTTGCATTGCTTCCCTTCCATAAGGGTAATGTCGTTGCTTTAGTTTTGTGATTTTTTATGAATTTTTATATTTATTGTATAATGATTGTTGATAGGGCTTTTTAAATCGTGTTTGTGTTTGTGTTTTTTTTTTTTTTTTATTTTTGATTTTATATTGTGTCTTTATAAAAGTCATGATTTTAAAAAAAATCGAATTATAAAAAATTTCAAATATGAAAAAAATTTAGATTTGTTTGGTTTATATGTTTGCCTGTTTTTTAAGGGAAATTAATTGTTTGAAAACAATTCTTAAGTTTTACTATTTATTTCATTTTTCTAGTGTTTTTTTAGGAATAAAGCAACTAAGAAAAAAAAATTAAAAAGACCCAATAATCACTCAATTAGACTTTAATTGCTCTTGTATGAGCAAAATACAATTGTGTATTAGTTTAAATATTAAAAAATGTATAATAAAAAAATCTGTATCAATGTTTCTTCATGATTTCATTAGCTTAGACTATAAGTTATAGAAGGTTGAACCTATAATGCAACCATAATAGGAATAAATTATGTCTAACATGAGCTATACATCCAAATTAGGATAAGCAACAAACTACCTAGATTTAATTTAGTCATGCAACAAGAAGTATTGGAGCATTTTAGAAGTTTTATAGAAAGAAACCAAAACTGTTACATGTTAAACCTTACCAAAGGTGACAAATATTTAGTTACACTAAGTTTCACAAAAAGAAATTATATTTTAAAAAATGAAGCACTAAAATTTTATTTGCATTTAGGACCTAATTTATAGGCTACAATGATATTTCAAAATGCATCTGTTGGTATAAATAAATAAATCACCCATCTTCTTTCATATGAAAGATTTAAAGAAACTAAGATAACTTTTATCTTTCACATGTGATAAATAATTTCAGCTTTTATCTTATTCTTTAAATAGCAAAGATTTCATAGAAACTAATTCTATGGTAGTTTCAGCTTTTGGAAAATAGAAAAAATACAAAACATAGTTTCAACTTTTATTTTACCATATAAATAGTAAAAAGTTTCTAGGAATTAAAAGAGAATTTCATATAACAAACAAACAAAGCTAGCTCTTCTAATCTCTGAATTATAACATATGCTTTCATTTAAAAAGATGAACACATTTTCATCTTTAAAAAATTATTTTCAAAAATTGAATCCAATATATTATATTGAAAATAAACAACTACAAAAGCAGCCTAAAGATTTGAACAAAACTCTAAATAATCAACAGTTACATGCTCAGTTTTTTTATAATATGTAAAATAATCGTTACCTAGTCACATTCAAATAATAATTTTTTAATTAAAAAATAAAAAACCAATCAAAAATAAAAAATTTAATCTCTAGAAAAGAAATTTGAATGTTTAAGGGGAAGAGAAGAAAAACCCTAAAGAAGTGGGAATTAGGAATTAAGGAAATCGAAAGAGAGATGGGAAAAGACGTGGTCAATATGCTTAAAAAGCCTCACACCAGTAAGCCCAGAAGTGAAGGATAATCAGTGAGCCACTGTTGCAAGCCATCAAGCTTACCCTTTAATCTGTTCATTAAAAGAGATACTGTTAGTGAGATTGCCCCACATGCTCCAATGGAAGTCTTGTTTTCTTTAATCAAAGCTAAGCTCAAAAGTGTTCCCATTTCTCTATTCCATTCTCTTCTTTTCTCTATTTTTCCCCAACCTTTCATAAGCTTTGGGAAAAGTTTCTTGATTTAAAATTTTGGAGAAGGTTTTTCCAAAATTAACCCTTAATTTCTTTTCTTTTACATTGCTTAGCTATCCCTTCAATATATATTGGGGATAACTTTTATGGTAAGTATAGATATATAATTATAAATTATAGATAAATATGTAGATATATAGATATTAAAATATTAATCAACAATAAGGTGAGTATATATTAGTTGTTGGTAGTTTAGAATGTGGTATATCTCACATTAGATAGAAATATTTAATTATTGATAAATAAAATTAATGTTTGTATTAATTTTATTCATATTTTAAATAATTATGTTTGAATAACAATAATTATCATATGATATATGATCATAACTATTTGAATATAAATATATTATTATTCATAAAATGTCATGATCATACAAAAGGTCATAACCATTTAAATAGAAGTTTATGTCTATTCATGCATTATAAATAGATATTTCAATATAACCATTTTCATTACTTTTTCTTGGAGAGTTTTGAAGCTTTGTTGTATCCTAGAGATATAATTACCTTTAAGAAAGTGTTTTTCACACCTTAAAGCCAAAATTATTTTCTACTATTTCTCTTCTCTTATTTATTTTTCTAATAATTTAAAGGCAATTATGAAATTCATATTTTGCATGAGGAAGATACAAAGAAAAAAAATTGGCAAAGTTGGCAAAATT
The DNA here is from genome assembly GCF_002303985.1 of Durio zibethinus. The sequence goes on from NW_019168004.1 coordinate 2,500,166, forward strand.
GACTTTTGAAACAAGTATGGAAAGCTTCAATTATCCAAATAGTTTTTTGGTGAAATAAATACTAAATAACAGATAAGTTTCTTATTATTATCTTTCTAGTTTTTATATTATACTAAAACAATTTATGATTAATAATTCATAAGAGATATTGAATCTCATCGAATTTTACATTCTTTATTGACTATTCTTTTAATTATTTTTATTTTAAATTAAATTATTTAATTTGTGATTCATGATTTTATGATATGTTATATATGGATTTTCTTGATTATGGCATTGAACGGTTAGGAGCATGAAATGGACATGGAGTACTTGCTAGCTTTGGTTATAAATCTTTTATAGCCTTCTTATATTTTGGTAAGATTATGGTTATCAGTTTAAAATGATAAAATTCTCGAGAATTATTTTAAGGCATAAAAGAAATTGTGAATTTATAAATCTTTTCAAAAAAAAAAAAAGAAGCAAGTATATATGTTCTTATCATAAAATCATATTTTATGGTCTATATTCCATGATTGCATTTTATTGACAAGAGAATAATGCATGATTCATATTATTTTATTTATATAATATTATTTTGACAAGAAATAAACATATTATCTAAGATAACTTCAATTTAATTGGAGAAATTATATAATTATTTGTAACTAGTTAAAATGCTTTATATTTGTTGGGTAAAATTTTTTTATGTATTTTATAATTTGGACATAAAATTTATAATATTGTGTGATTATACATGAAATTTGACTGTTTTTAATGACATGAATCATGGTGGATATGGCTTTAGTGTCCATGATCAAATAATTTTTAAGTATCCAAAAGTTGGAATAAAAGTCTCAAAATGAGACTATAGAAAGTATGAGTTTACTAGTTTTGAGTGTGATTGTATTTGGTATCATATTTATTGATATATATTATCATATTAAGTTGAAATAAAAGTTTGAAACTTTTATGTAAAGGACCTATTAAGATATAAAATATTTATTAACTATCTTTCACTAAGGGTGTATTTGGAAGCCTCATGCTTCAACAAAAATAATCACCAAATAGTAAAAAGATAAATAAAATGATAATTTAATTAAGTATATATGATATTTTGATAATTGAATAGACATGGACTCTATTAGGAAAAGAGTTTGAGCGAGGTTAGATTCATTCATCAACAGTGCCAATGTGAGGCCTCTTCTTGGGCCCATGCTTGATTTGATTCTAACATCACCTGAAATTACTCTCGTCCGCGCCTAGGTCTATCTAAAAGCTAATGAACTGGATCCCTTGACCTAAGTTCCTGAAGCTCGTTTCAGCACTTGCGCACCTATTTTAGATCATGGTCATGCCTTTAAAACTGCCATTATACCTCTAGGCATGGTCTCTCTTGCATTTTAATTTAATCCTGGTGGCTTTAGAACCACTTTCTATCTCGGTGAGAACCCTTGAGCTTAGTCTTTCTAGCAGATCGTGATATTTTCCCTTAGTCATTCTAGCAATACCCTAGTTGCTAGAGGGATGCTATGCTTGGAGTGCACTTCCCTGTGCACGTTAGCTTCGTCTTCTGCCCCTCGAACTAGATTTGTCATGTGTCAGTCCTATACTCGAATAAGTACTCTGCTAGTTGTTTTTTTGAGTATCATCAACCTCATGTTGTACTAGCCTTTTTCATATGTACACTTAATATTTCTTTCATTTTTTTTAGTTGCTCGCTGCACACTCTTTTTAGAGGGATCTGGTTATACCTTGGGATTCATACTATGGCACTTCATTGTGACTTTACCCTCATATCCTAGAGAGGTTCCATTCTCTCAATAAAATCGTATGGCATCAAGTCGCATCATATTGGGCTCTTTCTGGTGCTCATCACCATTACTACTTTTACTTAAAAACAGCTTTTTTGCCCGATTAATGGTTGAAAGCCTTACACGCATTGGGTAATTCTTGACACTACGCTAACTGTTACACAAAAAACAACTCAAGGGCTTCTTCTCCTTGCCCTTATATTGGCCTGACTTGACTTATGCACATCATTTTGTTGTAACACAGTCTTTACTTTCGACTTTCAACTATCTAAGAAACACTTAGGCACCACCACCTTGGGTTATAAGTTGACACCAGCAACTACGGTAGCTCGTAATGTAATGTGATCAACATTGAGCCTCATTAGCTCCTCTTGTACGATTGACATCGTGGCCTCTAATGCTTCATCACTACATAAGCACCTCCAATGCCTTATTTAAGGATCATTCCTTATCTTCAAACCTATCTCTCAAATTAACAATGGTCACTTCGTACTTCTGTAATCGGATATCTAAGGATATCATCTTATCTCTTGATCTAGCCTTCCTTTCTTCGTTTATAGGTAGGCACTCATCAAAGCCCTCGATCTGGTTTTCGATCTAATTTTTCCTAGCCATGCCACAACCTCACAATACACTATTAGTTACGAATGCACAAAACCAAAAAGATTACCTCAACTTATTGTGCACTTCAGTGATTCGGTCTTGCTATTGATAAATCGACACACTTATCTGTCGACATAGCACACACACATTGCCATGCATAATTCACACATTGGCTCAGTATGCCTGCACTATCGATCAGGCACCAGTCTGTACACCTACAATACACGCTTAACACTCCTACAACACCACAACAAAATTCAGTTGAACACCTGGTCTGCACTCCTGTACACTTGCACCTTATGTACCATGGGGCGTATCACCAGCACATGAGCATAGAAACAACCTAGGATGCCTATACCACACAATCGAATGCCTGCACCAACATGTCCAAAACCTTCTTTGAGACTAACACTAAATCCAGTAGCACCCAGCACTGATCATTTCTTCTAAACCAGCTTGTGCTAACTCTAAACCAACTTTGAACCTATTCTAATACCATTTGTCATAGGCCAAGACTCAAGCTTCGACTCATGCAATTTTAAGACCTAGGAATGGACTCATTTGGCATCTCAGATCAACCTTCAATTAGACTGATGCACAGACACTCAAAACTCTAAGGCCAGCCACCCTAAGCTTCTGCTAGACAAGGTTACACATAAACTATTTGATGAAAAACTAAAGAGAACCATAGATATAGGCAAAAGTAAACTTGTATTACTCAAGTTATGGTGTGTGTACAATTAGGGTAGGGGTACCTCATATTTATAACTAAGGCCCTTTTAAATTAATGGTTGACATAGTTTCTATCCTAGGGCTCACAAAAAGTCTAGTATATACAGTAGATTACAATAGGATTACAATGAACAATTCCAATTTTACATGAACTCTATCAGGAAAAGAGTTTGAACCAAGTTGGACTCCTTTATCAGCAGTGCTCGTGCAAGGCCTCTCTCTAGACCCGCATCTAGTTTGGTTTTGCTTGCATTTAGGCTTACTCCTGCACCTGCGTCTGGGTTTATCTAAAAGTTGTTGAACTAGATCCTCTGGCTTGAGCTCCTTAAGCTCATTTCAGTACTCGCGCACCCATTAAATAAAATGATAATTTGATTAAATATGTATGATATCTTGATAATTGAATGAGATATTTTTTAATAAAAAAATACAAATTTGCACATGGTGGGAGTGATGAGAATAAAAAAAAATAAAAATTACCATCATAGTGTTGTAATATTTTAGTATAATTTTATGAGCAAATTATACAAACTAATAAGTTTAATACAACTTATTAAAGTAATATCATAAAAGGTCTTTAAATATCTTAAAATGACTAAAATGACTGGGTTTATTCATTAAGTTTATCTAATTGTACTAGAAGAATAATTCTATTAAAATAGATAAAAGCGTAGAAATAGAATGGCTTAAATTTTATATTAATGTATATTGAGTTATGGTTACAATCAAAACCATCTATTTCTTAAAATGATAAGAACAAGGTAACAATATTTAGAGCATATAAATGATATGCAAAATGAAAAATTTAGACATATTAGCCTGAAGTGATTATATTAGAGATTCAATCTCAAATAGGGGTAATTACCATAAAAGCAAATTGAATTCCAAGACATTTTGTTAGTAGTACTACAAGTAGAATGGATTTAAACTCTTACTATTAGACACTAAACCCTACTTCGAATTAGTAACCTCAATTACAAAGTTTAATGGGTAAAAACAAAATATTGTTATGTGTCTGTTAAGTATTAGTTAATTTATTCAAATTTTAGAAACTAGCGTGATCCACTACATGAGGAAGATGAGTTTTTATACTTTTAATGGAGTTTATTATTTAAATGTCTAAAATAATGGAGATATAATAAAAATTGAAACTATATAAATATAGAAGTGGTGCCGCTTCAACAAAAAGAATTAGGTCCCTCTTGTAAATATTTATGAATAAAATAAGCACAATGTTATAATAGTGTTAAAGCAATTATAAACCTCTGATAGAAAAATAAATAAGTATTAAGTATGTTATTTCTTCAATTCTAACACTAAGAGTTGAGGTTTAATCTGCAAACACCATCAACTTTGTTAGAATTCTAAGATATAAATGCTAATTGAAGGTTTAAATCGAAAAATATTTTTTTATATTCATAATATTTATTTATGTGAAAAGTTAAAAATTAAGCACCAACATTCCAAAGTATAAGGTCATTGTTAGTAGTTTAGAATGTGACGCATCACACATTAGATAGAAAATTTAATTATTGATGAATAAAATTAATTTTTGTATTAATTTAGTTCATATTTTAAATAATTATATTTAAATAGAAATAATTATCATATGACAAATGATCATAATTATTTGAATATAAATATATTATTATTCATAAATATTGTGATTATACAAAAAGTCATGACTATTTAAATAAAGTTTACGTTTATTCAGTCATTATAAATATATTTTTTAGTATAATCATTTTTATTATTTCTGTTTGGAGAATTTTTAGATTTTATTATATTATAAATATATAATTATCTTTTAAAAAATATATTTTTATGTCTCAAAATCAAATTTATTTTCTATTATTTTTTCTCTTATTTATTTTTTTCTAATATTAGTTATATAAAATTCCATACTTACTAAAATTCTCGTGGTTTTAACTAATGGCGTTCGACAAAAATAGTTGTTTTCCATCCCCGAAAGTCAATTGCCCTTAACACTCTTAATAACTATAGGTTTCTAGTAACGGTTATGATAGTTGGCAATCAAATCAAAGTATCCCATTGTTGGTAACAGATTTACAATTATTAGCATCAACAATATGAACTACAATAAATGTCTTATATTGATGTTAATAAAATCCATATGATTCGTTTATATAATTTGCATAATGCTACATTGATCGGACAAAAAAAAAAAAAACCAATATATATATATATATATATATATGTTGCCAAACATACAAGTAAATCATTTTTGGAATTGCATCAAATTACAGCAATGTGGACTTGTTCGGACAATGCTTCTTTTAGCCTCTTTCTTTCATCAATTATAGAAAAAAATTTATTTTTTTTATAATATGATTGAAAATATCTTCAAAATTTTCCTTGATAATCTTAAAAGTATTTTTTTTTATATCAAATTGATATATTTAAAATTTTATTTTCAAAGTACTTTTTATAATGATCAAATTTTGATTTAGAAGAAAAGATAATTCATCTCTTTACCATTGAGATTATAAACCTTTCATACGGATAAATTTAACAATTTTAAATATAATACAATAATGAAATATAAAATAATAAAATAATATAATTTAAAATTTTAATAAAAATTTTATATTAATTTAACAAAATTAAAAAATATATTTTATTTTTAATATATTGACATATATTATGATATGATAATTTTTATATTTAATGCAAAATGGTTACAACACAAACATAACATTATCAAATCTGTTTATGTGTCGTAAATGAAACGATTCTTTGATACTATATATATGTTGAATTTATTTTTTTAAATAAATCCATCCCTGCACTATTCGAGATTAGAAAACAATGGTTCCACATTTTTCACTTCCGATCCGTAGATCTTACAAACGTCCAGCTTTAGAGGAAGTGGCAGATTAATTTAAGTCTACGCTCTTCTTTGTAATATAATGTCACAAAGCCCATTATTTCCTCCTTCTGGAATCTCTACACCGACTTGACCGGACCAGCTGAAGGCTCGGTCAACCGGTCAAAGATTTTGTCAAAAATCTCAAGTACCCAAATCAAGTCTTCAACCACATGTGATATTAATTAATTCCTTCGGTGCCTCCCATGACATGTCGTCATAAGCTATAAATCTTGTTCTGGAAACCAAAGTTACACACAATTAAGCCACCGTCCAAATAGAGTTGTGCACTTATCACTTGCAATTAAATTTATAAATTGGATGAGTTATATCATGTCGGTCGATCAGTCTTAAAAAAATTTAAATTAACTCCATTTTTTTTTTACTAAAATTATGTGTTTCTTCGCTTTCGAACCATCTTTTCCCATAACAGTGGGTTTTTTTTTTTTTTTTTTTCTTTTGCTTTATTTCCACGCCATTGGTAAAATTGAGCAAGAAAGACATGTCAGGCCACAAAATCCTTCCTCTTCCGTATTATCTCTCATTTACAATGGGTTTTTTTCTTTTTATTTCTTCTCCAAATCTAAGGTATTGGTGCTTTCTCTTTGTTTCTATAACAGACTCCCCACAAATTTTGATTCAATCTGCGAGTTGGATTGATTTTCATTTGTTCCTTACTTGTTAATGGTTGATGCCCATTGGCTAAAATATGATAATATCCTTCTGGTGATGAGTAATCCATATATATCAACATGTTTCTCTTGATAATATTAATTCCAAAAGGGTAGAGACAGACAAGTTATCAACTGTATTTCAGCAGAGGAGTTGATTATCCAAAAACAATAATTTGCAAAGAGGAGTAGATTGAAAGCTCTGTTATTCTAGACAGCAACATTCTTTTTTTGAAAATTCTAAGATAATTTCCTTTATTTTGGAAACTAGATTTGCCTCTTGATTGCTATTTACGTGTGAATTCATACAAAGGAATATTCTTTCATTAACTTGCTGCAGTTTGCCCAAATGGTTGTGTGCAAAGCTACTTGATTCTAACTATAAAGCAAGTTGGCAGTGATTTTTTTTTTTTGGCTGAAATTGGTAACAATTTGATTTGAATAGCAGATTTTTAGACTTGCTTTTGGATGACTTCAGGTTAGGAAATGAAGAATGTGTTAGTAAAGTGAAATGCATAATTTTGGTGAAAAAAAAATGGAGTGGAGATGTTCACTGATTTTTTTTTTTTTCAGTGAAAAGGATCCTCTCCCTAAAATTATGTGAATTTAGATTATTTTATATTAAATTTATTAAGTTTTAAATTCAAAGTAAATTAAATTTAAATTTATTATTTGATCAAATTAAATTTTATTAAATTTTTACTTAAAGATAAAAGGTTAAAAAATATATTTTAATACAAACGTTATAATTTTATGTTTTAAGTTATAGTTATTTTTTATTTAAATAAAAAATATGAGTGATTTTACTTTATTATTAAACTAAAATGTTTTTACTTAATGTTACATTATATTTATTGGTTCATTTTTAATCAAATCCATTAAAAGCATCACAATTTTCAATTTCTAAACCAAATATAGTTCAATTTCAAACTTTTAATGGGTTGTCATTTTTCTCAAGTAATCTAATATTATTCCTAGTAGATTACCATTAATTATGGACTACATATGTAATATACTAAATGCCTATACAGTCGTATCTATATACATTATCAGAGATATGACTTTTATTGTTGAATTTTTTTATCGATAAAGGTCTATTTTTCATCGATAATATTTTTATATAAAAAAATTTTCATTACTATTAAGTAAGTCCATAAAGGTCTTCTATCAATAAAAGTTAGTCCAACCGAAAATTTTGTCTATAAAATCTGTTGGTATTTCCATCGCTAATTAATTAAAAATGATCACTAAATGATGATTTTTTTGTCGGTAAACTATCAATAAAAAGGTAATTTCATCTAATTTGATTAATTCCATCTAAAATTATTTAAGAAACTTGTAAATTAAAATTAAAACATATGTAATTATTTTAAAAACTTATTATATATTATTATTAATAAAAATTAAAAATCTATATATCAAATCCACATAATAACCATTAAATAAATCTAAATTATAAAGTTAACATTCATAACATGTCTAACATTCACAAAATATCATCTATAAAAAATATTCATAACTAACATAAAAATCTCCATAACATATACAGAAGTCCTCAATAAGAATTCACTATGCTACTGCATCGCTTATATCTCTTGACCCAGAATTGGTGTTATCGTCATTGGGTCTAGATAAATTATGTTCACAAAAATTGTCCAAACCTTATCATTGGCATCATCTGATCCATGAAAGACCTCAATTGAGTACTCAAATCATCAATCTATTCTTGTATCTAAGACAAAGAGGTTGGGGAGTTTGAGGAAGCACTAATGACAGACCACAAATAAAGTGGGTTGTTGTTAATGCAGCAATGGACTAACCTGAGTAAAATAGGTCTTTAGGTCTATTCGCAGATCGTAAGCCATATACATGAGTGCATATAGCTTCAACCCCTTCAATAGTTTCGGTCCATGCCTGTTGATCAAAATTTAAATGATTGAAAGAGTCTCCACTATATTTCTGGGATTATGTAGCAACATAGTTTCCCTATAAAAAGTTTAAAATAATTTTAATTCTAACACAAGTACACTATCATTCCAACAACACTGTTCAATACCATTTGTCCTACAATGTTTAGGAGTTCAATTATTACATTATCTATTTCATCAATAATCACAGTACACAACTAGAATCACAAAGCATAATAAGCAATTGTTTTTACCTTCACAAAATGATTTCATCTTAATAAGCACAAAATACTATATAGTTCAATATCAATCGTCTTGCAATATTTAGTTTTCAATTACTGTACTATCTACTTCATCAACAATCATAATACACAATCAAAATTACAAAACAAAATACGTAATAGTTTTCGCCTTCACAAAGTCATTTCATCTCAATAAGCACAAAATACTATATAGTTCAATATCAATTACCCTACAATGTTTAGTCCTTCAATTACTACACTATCTATTTCATCAACATTTAGAATACATAAACAAAATCACAAAGCAAGTTATGTAATAGTTTTCACCTTCATAAAGTCATTGCATCTTAATAAACATAAAATACTATATAGTTCAATACCATTTGTCCTGCAATGTTTAGTCTTTCAATTAATACACTATCTAATTTATCAATAATTACAATATACAACCAGAATCAGAAAGTAAGTTACACAATAGTTCACCTTCATAAAATCATTTCATCTCAATAAGCACAAAATACTATTTAGTTTAATATAATTTATCCTGTAATGTTTAGTCTTTTAATTACTACACCATCTACTTCATCAACAATCACAATATACAACCAGAATCACAAAGTAAGTTACACATCAGTTTTTACTTTTCATGAAGTTTTTAAATTTTAAAACACATAACATATTATGTATTTTAATGGCTTGGGCTTAACTTTATTGCTCTATTGGTATGGTTTAGGTTTCTTGCAAAATACTATCAACAAATGAGTAAGAATAATAAATTTTTTATTAATTTTTTACAAATCATATGTGATATTCATGTATCATATGCTATTCATGTCTTATTCACATATCTCTTAAAAAATAGCATATCTAATAAATAATAAGTAATTTTTTGTCTCAACATTAAAAAATAGCAAGTAATATTTTTTCTTAATATTGCAAAAATAGCAAGTAATCTCTTTTTTAATATTGTAAAAATAGCAAGTAATTTTTTTCTCAATATTGCAAAAATACCAAGTAATCTCTTTCTTAATATTGCAAAAATACTTTGTCTTTCACAAAATCAACAAGCCAAGAATTAAAAATATACCTTGGTAGAGAAAATGAGTGGAGAAATGAGAGGAGTAGATGGTGGTCACGAGGAGGAGTGAGCAGTGATCATAAGTTGGCTGACAGTCATGGGTTAAAGGCTGATGCATCACGGGCTCAAGCAATCATAGCATGACACGGTAAGGTGCGAAGGAGAAGATGGCACAGCATTGGAGAGAGGGAAAGACATATAAAAGGGGGAGAGAGTGTGCCAGGGATTGAAATCAAAGAAGAAGGAAAAAGCACAAGGAAAATTGCAAATATAATAGACCTTCATCAATGAATGTTAATGACTTTCATCGATGAATTTTCCATCATTATTTTAAATTTTTTTTTAATTATTAGCTACGGATTAACGAATAACAAATTTCCTTATCTTTTTAATTCAAAAAAATAGGTTTCTTAAACATGATTTTTTACCCTATCTTTTTAATTAAAAAACTTTTTTTTAAAACATAAATTTTTCAACTAACAGAAAAAATCCGTTGGTAATAGTTTTAGCAATAGATTAACGATGAATTTTTTTGTCGCTAAAAAATAAGCCAATTGCATATTTCCCCATGGTTGATTCACCTACGAATGCAAATGAAAAAAATTCATCAATAAATTTCATTAGTAAATAGTCAGGATTTCTTCGATAAACAGTTTCTAATTCATTAGTAAAAATCCATTGATATTTCCCTTATTTTTGGTAGTAATATGTGATATACTTGACTTTATTTATAATGTATACTGATAAACATAAAAGTTAAGTTCAATTATAATAATAAAATCACTTTTTTTTTTCTTTTTAAATCATAATTAAGAAGGTTAACATTCAAAATTATATAAAATTGTAAAAGTAAAGAAAAAAGATTATAAAGGATAATTTAAACTTACAACATTAAAATAAATTAATAATATGTATTATATTTATTAAATTAATATTTTTTAAAATAAAATTATATTTAATTTAAGTTTGAATAAATTCAAATTTAAATCATTTCGAATTTAAATAATTTTAAGTTAAATTATTTCATATTTACATAATTTTAAATTTGAATTATTTTTGAATTTGACTTGGCTTGAATTTTTTCATTTAAATTAAGTTGGATTGAGATCCAATAGATTGAACGAATATTTATGAATCGGGTCAAATTTAACACTTCCAATTACAAATCCATCTTGAGGGTCATCATTACGTCACTTATCCTTTAAAAAAAAAAAAAGGCCTCTTCAAAGAGGTAAAACTCCATGTGACGTAAATTAATATAAGTGTTATAGGCTATTTCAAAGTTTGAAGAGTTAAATGAAAGGAGTGCATGCATAATTATATCTTTAGATTGAGTTTTTTAATTTTAATAATTAAAATTAAAATTTTAAATAATTTTAAATAAAAGAATTTAAAATTTTTTTTTATGAGATGCTAACTATTAAAGTGTTGAGTATATTACGGTTTTGACGTTTAACAGTTGAAAAGCGGCTTGAGGAATATGAGCCATACAATTTGGTGGCAACTACAGTGATATTTTCTTGCGATGTGATTTCATGGCCATTCGAAAATGTTGAGACAATTACAAACCATTAGATCTAGCATTTTGCCGAGATGGTCAGAGGTCGCATGTATATGTACACAAAAAGTATAGGGGCTTGAAAACATTTTGACTTTGCCACCACAGAATTAACTATTTAGTAGGAAAGAAATAATAAATTTAATAATTATTGATAAGGAAATTGTAATTATTTTAATCTTTTGTACTATGAAAAGGTTCTTGTTGTTTACTTTTTTTTTTTAGACAATTTTTGAATTTATATAATAATTATATATAGAAACACAATAAAAAAATGAACTTGATGTTCTATATAAAACATAAATACGTAAATTATAAAAAATAAATAAATAAGTAAATAATATTATGAAAAAAAATTAGCTAGGAACCATATGCAAAATCAAAATGGTTAAAATTTAAAATTAATTTCAAAAGCAATTAGACTTGAATAGTTTTCCTTTCAACATTTTCTTAGAAGTTATGTCCACATTATCTAAATATCTAGTATTCAAATTCCAATTAAATATATTTAATCAAATTAATTAAATAATTAAG
>NW_019168004.1:2513170-2602733 GCF_002303985.1 Durio zibethinus
TATGATAAAATGTGGTCTTTTGTTGAAAATATTAAAAAAATTATTTTTCAAAATTGAATAATGAAAATATTTCTTAGATAAAAATCCTTTCTTTGTTGCAAATATGAAAAAAAAAAATTTTAGATTTTTTAATATCAACAAAAACAACATGTTATTTACATGTCATGTGTTATGAATGCTACTTGTTATTATCATGTTATTCATGTGTGATTTACATGTCATGTATTATGAATTTTAAGTGTTAGTTATGTGTCATCAAGGACAATATAATAAAAAATTTTATTAGTTATTCTTACATTCTACTAACCAAACATAAAAATTTTACATTTCCTATGTTAATAAGATTCAAGAATCACACATTCTCCTTTAATATCACTTTCTCTTGAAATCAAATTTCCTCTTAAAATCTAACTATCTAAGAATATATGAACTAAATGCCCTCTAAAGGTTAAATAAAAATATCATATACTCTTTTTAGGAAAAAATAAATTATTCCAGCAAGTTTGAGTAGAATTTGAAGCCTAAGTTGTCGAATGAGGCTTAAGCAAGAATATAATGTATTGATATCATATCTAAATCTGATTCAACTCAACCCACAAACACTTTTAAGTTGATCATTGAAACTAACATGATTATGAAATGCTACTCAATCGATTAAGAGTCAATTTGAATAAGCGGTGAGATTAGTTTTGGTAAACAATGGTTGCAATGAAATTAATTATTGTAGTGATGAGATTAAGTACCGTAGTGTAGACACACATTTGTGTCCAAGCCTAATTTAGCCCATTTGTGTCTGGGTCTAATTGGGCCGGTCTCTTTTATATTTTGTCATTATAGTGTATATTACAATATAGTATACTATTATTAATACTATTTATTATTTTTTTTTCATTCATTTTTTTTCTTTTCTTTTTTCATTTTTTGTTCCAATTTGCACGTGGATGAAAAGAGGAATCAGGATCAGAATTTCTTAGTCAAACATAAAATCGTATAAATTTGATCAACTGAAATTTATGACCTAAAGATCACACTATATAAAATGCAATCCCAAGATTTAAGCCCGTAATTGATTTTGTCTGTTTTTTAAAATTATTCTTAAGGCTGTTTATAAATTGTATTGATTCTATAGAGAACGAACATACAAAAAATTATTAAAAAAAAGGTTTGGAAATTTTTGGGGTAGAAAGGGTTTTGGGAGTTTAATTCTAAAATTTTGGGTTTTATTCGTAGTTTTGAGTGTGATTCAAGGCTTTTGGAGGTAAATTTGAGGTTGTAGAAGGTTTTGGAAAGGATTTGGAGCTATCAGATGAAGTTTTTTGGATTTTTCTTGATTTTTTTTTTAATTTTTTTGGATTTTTTTGGGTTTAGGAAGAACTTTAAATTTTTCAGCGAAATTTTTTCGGTCAACTTTCTAGAAACCGATGGGTTTCCAGTTTTTAGTTGAATTTTTCGATGACTTTTTTAGAAACCAGTGAAATTCTCAGTTTTCAATTGAAGTTTTCAATGGATTGCTTAAAGAATTTTAGGAGAAGGCAAAGCTTATCGGTTTAGAGAGAAAAGGAACATAGGGGATTTTGAAGCAAAAGTATTAGAGGTGGCTTATATAGCAACCCAAAATGACACCATTTTGGATAAACCAGGATCCGCGTGCAGACTCAGTGGCCCGCGTGTTGACTCCCGCTTTTACTTGACCCGATCGTAGGTTTTTTTTTATTTTATTTTTTAACCCATTTTATTTTTTGTTATTAAATTTTTATATATTATTTTTCTGGGTTTATTTAAAAAAAAAGGATATTATTTCTACCATTTCATTTTTGAAAGTGAAAAATATATTTTTATAAAAAAACTATCTTTTCAAATAAAAAATATCTTTTGAAATAAAGTTTTCAAAATAAAAAAATAAAAAAAAATCCCTTCAATACAAAAAAATATTTTTAAATAAATAATAATAAATTTTATCCTTTAAACTATTAGAGAATTATTTTGAAGTAAGCACTACCAAACTATTAAGAGGTTTTATTAATTTTTCTAGGATAAAATAAATTAATAGATTCGACGATGGAGTCTCTTCAAAATGGGACACTAGTTTCTATGAATATTTTTGAGATGAAAAAATTATTTTAAATTGCTACCAAACTATTAGGACAACTTTAAGATTAATTTTCAATATTAAACTATTTGGTAAACCATAAAAATGATCAAGGCTTAGATAATTTGAAATCAAATTAATACCATCCTTTGGATAGGTATTGTGGGGGTATTACGTAACTAACTTCTGAACCTAACATCTATTTTCGTAGACTGAAATATATATATCAGGTAGCAAATCACAATTAAATAAAAAAAATTGGTGGCGATTCTTTCTAATCCATGTTTAGTGGTAGATCCACAGATCTATACATTATGACATATAGTAATGCATTAAAATTTGTGACGAAATATGTGTTTAAATGCAAATATAGCACTAGCAGTGAAATGCAATGTAATGAGAAAAGAAAATAAATATTAAAGACATTAAGCTAACGTTTGTATATAATAAAATTTTTTAAATTATTTATTATTTATTTAGTTATCTATTTTAGTTAATTCATATCAATTACAAGGATATTTATTTTTATTCATTTATTAATAATTTATTTCATTATAAAATTTATTATTTATTTATATATTTATCCAATTTCTAGTTATTTATTAATTATTTTATTTTATAATTATAAAAATTATTTGTTATACTATATTAAAGAATTTATTTGAAAATTGTTAAATAAAAAATAAAAAAAAAGTTTAAGTGGTATGGCCATTTTTGTCTTTATACTATAGCTGTAAAAGTAAAAAAAAAAAAAAAAATTGAAAAGCATGGTCTAATAGGAAGAGGAATTCCGGTGAAGACTCAAAATTTTCATCGGAGCTTCAAGCTCCGATAACAATTCAGGGTTGCAGCACGATTGAAGTAGTTCCAATATGCCTCAGCTAGGAGATCCTAACGATATATCAATGCGATTGAGAATTGTAACCACAATGCACTAGAGCTATAAGGGATCCAAATGGCCCATAAGTTTCAAGATTAATCGTTTCACCACTTGTAAAATATCCAAAAGAAAAACATATATTCTTAACGCTTTAAATGACTTAAACACTTATGCAATTGTACACATTTAAAAAGAATCACTCATTATTAGGGATATATACAACAGTATAAACAGACGGTGAACTATAAGATATAAAACAAAATTGTAGGAAGAAATAAAGAAAAATACTACCGGCCGGTCAGCCCGCCATTTATTACCTTGCTTGCCCAATCCCACTTGACGTGGCATTACTGACTTAAAAAATTCAAAATTTTATCTTCATCTTTTTTCCAATTTTTTATGATTTAATTTTTATTCTAATAACTTAATTTGGTAGAATTAATATTTATTTTCTGATTTTTTATAATTTTTTATATTCAACTTTTAATTGGATTTGTTCTCTTAGATCTTTTAATTTTTTAATTAATAAATAATTTATCTACTTCATTAATTAAATTTGAAAATACGATGATTATCTCAAATTAAAATTTAAACTATAAAAAATTTTGTCGAATTCTTTTTGATGATGTAGCATTGCCACACAACTCAATGCATGAGGCGACAAGTAGCATTGTTATTCGTATTAGTATCAAAGGCAGATAAGTTCATGTCTTTTTTTTTTAATTTTTTTATTCTTATTCTTTAATTTTAAAAGTAAATCATAACAAAAATAACAATTAGATAAAATCTAAGTTCTCTTTCATTTTTATTTTATGTACAAATGATTTTATGCAACACCTATAACATAAAATAGCTCAAAATTTTCAAAAATGGAAGCCCCAACTAATTCTAACTATATATTGGAAAATACTTTCATATTAAGAACAAACTTTGGGATTGATTAGGAGCCGATAATTTTTTTTTTTTTTTTTGCCTTAAGTTTTATTAGAAATGTCGATGACAAGTTGGACAAAGTCAAAATTCGATTAATTTTTTTAAAATTTTATTCAAACTTTGACTTAATTCATTTGGATCGAATTTGAATATTTTTATTATTATTCAAAATATTATTAATAAATTTAATTTAAAATAAAAATATTTTATTAATTAAATAATATCCATCATCATGCTTAAATTTAAAATTTTTTATTTAAAATTTGATCTAAATCAAATTAAATTTGTTAACTCGATAAGTCACGATGCCCAAAAATAAGTCTAGTATTTATATATATCTTTTGTATATTTTTTGTTCTCACTATGATATTTTACGGTGAGAAACTCCAACTTTGTACCACTTTTGCCTTTCATGGTGCTCTAAATTTTTTTTTTTTTTGGTTAAGAGTAAAAATGAAGAGCTTTGCGTTTCATTTATAACACATAAAAATAAATAAATTTGATAATTTATGTACTTATATAATATATTTTTTGCTCATTCATGTTTTCAAACAACCTTGATAAGTCAACCTGGTCAACCTAGTCAGCCTAGCTACTTCCGACTTATTCTTCATATTTTTATAGTCAAAAGTTGAAACTGAATTCTAATTTTAAAGTTAGAATTTATAAGAAATTATCTCATATACTATATATTATAATAGGATTTTTTGGATTTTACAAATAAAATTAATATCTGAATTTTTTAGGTTTTACAGATAAAATTTATATCTTAAAATATAAAATACTAACTTGTTAAAAAAATAAAAAACTAATAAAAAATAAAACATGAGAAATTTTTTTTTTTTAATCTTCGTTTATGATATTAAACAAATACACTATCATTAATGAGGTCTTAGTAACTTTAAAATCTTGAGATTATAGATTCAAGTCTTATTGTGTGAGTCTAATTGTTTAATTAAATTATAATTTGTTAGTTGATTATTATTCAATAATTATAACTTAATTATGATATAATAATTAATTATTCAATCAATTATTTAATATAATACTTAATTATTATTGTAACTTAAAAAAATTACATTATCAATAGATCTGACAATATAAAATAAAGCCCTAAATAATATAGTTAAAACTTGAAATAGTAAATAATCCAACAATTTTTTATTTTTTTTCTTAACCATTTAAAAAAAAAAAAAAAAAAAAAGAGATACCTTTGCGAGTACCCAATCCTAAAGAAAAAATAATGTTGCAGTAAAATTTTGAATTTTTTTGGTACTTGAAGTCAAAAGAAAATTATTGAACTTGGCATCTCTCTCTTACATTACCCTACCACTTTGTTTAAAAAAAAAATGATAATTTCATTTGGGAGCGTCTTAATTGGGTTGATATATTTTTTTTATTAGAAATATTTTCTTTTGATAAAGAATAAAAATCAACATTTAGAATGGACCTTTTCAATAGATTATTTTTTCTTTCTCGGCTGGCAGAGTAATTACATTTATTAACATTTGGATTTCGCCTACTTTAATTGACATTTGCATTGAAGAAATCTCGAAAACATCCATGAAAATAGGTTCAACATAAGAAAATATTAAATTTGTTATTTGAATTTTAAAAATTTTTAATATTATATTTGATTTTTGAATATTTATTACATTAGATCCACAATTATTCACCGTTTTAATCTATTCACCTCAGGGATAGATCCATGATTTATGATTAGTGGGGGAGGCAAATATTTTAAATTAACTTAAAATTTTTTTATTGAAATACAAATTAATATAAAAAATTACAAATAAAATTACGTTGTATAACATATTTTTTGTACATGAAAAATAGTTAAAATTAATTATATGTTTCTTAATAAATATAGCCGAAATATTATTTGGATAAATCAACTTTCAATATAAAAACACATATATTAATTTAATAAAATCTCGCTTATAAAATTTTTAAAGATAGATATAATATGTGAAAGAATAATATAAGAATTAACATATCTAGTTTTATTATTCACTTTTAATATGTCTAATTTTTTCATTTACTTCAAATAAACGAACATTTTTTATTTCTAATTCATTATAATTTAAAGAATAAAAATATCTTTTTTCTTACATACAATGAAAAAAAAATGAAGATATAAGTCTAAATGATTTTTAATTTTTATTACTTCACATTTTATATGGTAATTCTTTCTTGTTAAATAAGTGGTTAAAACCATTATAATATAAGCTCTAGGTTTCGTTATTTTTATAAGATCACTTCATATCAATCTAAATATGTTATTATGATCAATTTGAAATTTAATAATTTCAAACTATCTAAAAGTAATTTACATTTTTTTTTACAAACTTATAAAGATATTATAACGAAATTGTTTAGCACTCAAAGAATCAATATTCAATTACTAGATAAATAATAAAATATTTTGTTGTATGAACCTTAATTTAGTAGGGGTAAATTTGATAACAATAATTTTAGTGGAGGCAAAATTTTAAAATTTCAAAATTTTTGATATCGTTTTTTCAATAAACCTAAAAAAATCAAGATCTCAACGGGGATTTAGGTAGGCACATCCAAAACTTCATTTCTCGAATGACTTCAAGTAGGCACATTCAAAAGTTCAAATCATATTTGATTTGATTTTTTTGGATATTGTAAAATATTTTAAAAATTTTAAATTTAATCTGAAATTAAATTAAATTTTTATTTAATTTGAATTAAATTTTATCAGTTTAATTTAGTTCGATTTGATTTATCGATTTTTAATTTTTAATTTTTTATATATTATTTTAATATAAAATTTTAATATATTTAAGTAAATTTTGATATAAAATTATTATTTTTATTTTATAAAAATTTAAAATATATATAAAATTTAAAATATATATATAATTTGATTCGATTCAATTTTTTTCGATTTTTTACCTCTCAATCCAAAATTCAATCTAAATCTATTATATATATTTAATATCTAAATTTAATTTGAATCGAATAAAAAAAATATTAATCTAAACTAAATCAAATATTATAGTTTTGAATTGATTTTTGAATTTCTAGATTGTTTTCTCACCCTATTCCCATCTGACCACCTCACCTTGAAAGAAAAAGACACACCCACACAACCACTTTAGAAATAATTAATCTATTATTGCTAGGATGATTGTTGGAGGGAGGCCAGTGACATACGATTTCCCTCATGCTTGCAGAACGTACAACCACTTGTTTTGCCTTAACAGGGTAAACAACGCTATTAGGACATTTATCGAAGGAACCTAGCTGTTGACCTTAAAGGGAACAAAGTAGATCATCATGATCCCCCAACCATTCGGTGTTAGTTGATATGGTGCTAAATTAAACATTGCCACCATCGTGTGAAAGAAAGGGTGTAATGGCAAATGAAACCCTGCCTTGAAAAGATACAGGTAAAACACTGCAACGCCAACATAGGACCTCACACAACTAATGGTGAACCTAGTGAGTAGGAGTGATGCCAAGTATTGGCCATTCTGCGTATCGAATGCCACCTTTTCCAGTGCGACGTCCGTCATGAAGGATGTCACAATGCAAGGATAATTATTCGCGATCCACTCCTTCAATTTAGGCTCCCCAATACCACCTCCTTCCCCTTCTTTTTGCCTTTGCCAACACCGGCACCACCATTGGACCTTGAAACACTCCCTTACGCATCACAATCCTGGTGTTATTATACCTATTATTAGCCCTTCATAGCTTTCCCTCTTCCCCAGTGGTTTCAGCCAATGAGGCAATTACATTCTCTTGCTTTCTTTTAGAATCAAACACAGTAATCTTCCTAATTCTCTTGGACGCCATGTCGCTTTTCCTAAAACACTAATGGAATCTCAGAAAAAGAACAACATAACTTATCCAAATGATGAATTTCACACAACAGAGTATTCACAAAGTAGCCTTGTAAACTAATAGACATAAAACTCCTCGTTTCAAATTAGTAAATAGATTTTCGGATGCCTTCTCTACACTATTTAAAGTGTCTGAACCTCCCCACAAACCAACCTAATCCTTACCTTAACAAACCAAAAAAAGCCGAAAGATCCAATTTTTTGAAAGGGTTCATTTGAAATGACTCAATTTTTTAAATTTAGAATTAATCCCTTATCCCACATAAAACGGTTTGAATTAAAGGTGCAGTAATTATCGTCGTTATAGTCCTGTCCCTTTATGTTACGTTCATAATACAGTGGCACAGACAAACTAACGATTGCATTCCCCTCTATGCAGCCACTAACACACTCTAATTACCATGTCACGAACGGGTTCACAACACCTAAAATAAGAAAAAAATTTTAAGTCCTCACCTACTACCCCCTTAGCTCACCATAACACGTAGCCAAACGGGCTTGCTGAAATGGGTTGCCTTGACAAAGGTGACATGTCATCAACCAGGCTCGTCTCATGCCATTAACATGGCACTCCGTCATAGTTTGCCTTGCTAAAAACTCCCCAACAAAGGTATAAGGATGATCACTTTTAACCCTTTCAGATTTGGAGGGCAATTATTATGCCTAATTACTTAGTTAACAAGGTCACTCTCGACTGTTATGTCACCATAAAAAAGGTTCGATACTCAAACTCCTCACTATCACACAAGCTTACCTCCGAGAATTGTTAGCGTACTTGAATCTTTTTATTTAATGAGATACCTCACCAACTATTTTTATTAACATTTTATAAATAGATCATTTTAAAATAATAAATTTATTTAAAATTATTAGATGTAACTTACTTTAACTTACATAATTTTTTTTTTAATTTCACTTAAATTTAATATCAATTATTATATATTCGTATCATATCGTCGTCTTATATCTCCTATATAAAGTAAAAAGATATTCAAATACACTGATGTAAACCTTTCATCCTTAATCTTCCTTCATACTCTCTCCAACTTACTTTCTTCATTCTAAATTCTAACTTTATATGAATGGACTTGAGGATCGAATCACGTTACGAAAATCAACTTCGATGCTTCTTGACCATGCTTTTTTTACTGCAAATCCAAATTACTTCCAGTTCACCATCTAGCTTATCTTCTAACTTACCTCTACTCAAAATACCCTAAATAAAACCCAATGCTAAATAGGAATGATAAAAGTAAAACTCATTCAATCTCGTCCAGTTCACAATTTCAAATTGAAAATATTAATAAAATTTATATTACTTGAATTAAGACTAGACCTGTCCCCCAAACTTGCTCGATTTTTATCGGATTCTGAACATAATTTTTAAGTTCAACCCCACTTACCCTAGTTATATTATTATAATATTAAATAATATTTATAAATTTTAAATTATATTAACAAAATTAAAATATTAATATAATAATTTTTTTAAAATATTTAAATAATAATTCAATCAATCAGTCAAATTTAAACCGAAGCTTAAGATTCCATGTTAATGGCCCAATCTAAGCCACGAACACTTCTAACAACGAGAGGATGAGGATGAGGGGCCCATGACATTATATCATCTTGAAAATGATTAAGTCTAACTAGAGTAGAGTAGAGTAGGATGACCATATGATTTATTTATTTATTTATTTAGCGGTGAAAAATTATTGGTGATGTCATGCATTATGCAGCTTTGCCTAAAATGGTTTTAAATTTGATCTAACGGCTGATTCCATCCCACAGGAATAAGTGTGGTTTTAATTAAATTCCTGGACAAGTCTAATCGCAACCCAAGTGTGACCACCTTTTTTTGGGTAGCCTCTCTCAACTTGATTATGCCTATTCAAGGCACCGTCCACCTCTCCTCCCCTCCTGTTTTCTTACTTTGACCTTCTTTTATCTTTGACTCCCTCTGCCTTATTCGTGGTCTAGACCTACAATAAAATAATACACTTTTATTTTCAATGCCTCTGACTTTCTGTTTCTTCAACCTATATAAGCTCTTATTTCCACATCCTTTACTCAATTCTCACTGCCTATTTCTTGTCTTAAATCTTGGTTAATCACACCATCGTTTTGGAAAGATGAGTGGTCCTGTTGAAGAAAGCTTTGGAAATGGAAGCAACCCTGAAAGGAAATACAAGGGAGTGCGTCGTCGAAGATGGGGTAAATGGGTGTCTGAAATCCGAGTTCCAGGCACGCAAGAACGACTTTGGTTAGGCTCTTATTCCACCCCGGAAGCTGCTGCCATTTCTCATGACATTGCTTTCTTTTGTCTGCGTCGACCATCTTCTTTAAATGCTCTCAACTTTCCATCCATGTTACCCCCGAATGTCAATGCAAACATGTCTCCCAAGTCTATCCAGAAAGCAGCATCGGATGCTGGCATGGCGGTCGATGCTCAGATGATCGTTAGCAGGCCCATCAACAATGAAATCAAAGGAAATGAAAACAGTGGAATTATTGGAATGGAGACAGAGTCCTGGGAAAACGATAGCAGCAATGGATCATGGGAAGGAAGCATGGGAAAAGAATTTGAGGCTTTGAGCATTTCCGTTGAAGATTACCTCTAGACAGATATCAGAAACAGCTTAATCCATCTCTAAGTCTAAATAAAATGCCATTAATATTACATGCAGATTATTTTGTACATAAAAATCAGAACGAGAAAGCACAGGCACCTAGCTAGTTGTTGTTATGTGCCAGCTGTTGTTAGTTCAGAAATTTTCTCTTATTTTGAACCTAGTTTTAGCAACTAGTTCATGCAATCCTATATGATATATACATCGAATTTAAATTTTCTGTGACATTTAATAGATTTAATGTTTGAATTTTAATATTAACAATGAAAAAAATTAACATTCACCATATCTATAATTCGGATGACATTGAACAATGAATTTGGAAGAAATAGATTACAAAACCCAGATTACAGCACGTGAAGTGGGTGATCGGGCATTGAATGATTGGTCAAACAATATGAAACCTTTGGAATTCAAATCCAATTCAAGAGTTGACTCTTTTAAGCTTTTGACTAAAAATCAAATGGACTCGGTAAATTTAGCAGCTCCCCACTTGGCCGACAGACTTTTACCAAAAGACGAATACCGGTGGGCGGTAGCTTCGCTGCTTACATGAGGTCCTACATGATAATTCTTATTGTTATGTTAATTGATTCAAAATTTTCAGTAGCGTGGAATAGTTATTTAATTCTAGCTTGTGCTGTTATTAATAATTATTTTTTTACCTTTTTAAAAAAAAATTTTCTATAACCTTAAAAATAAATTAAGTAATTTATGTACATGTATTATATTTATTTTGTATAAAAATTTATAAAAATAAAAATTATTATATTATAATTTTTATCGATACATCAAATATAAAATATATTTTTTAATTTTACTAAATCTATATATTTTTTTGTAAAAATATTAAATTATGTCATTTTTATTTTTTTGTATTATTCTCATATCATATATAAAATTAACAAAGATACTTAAAACAATTAAAAAATAGACTTAACAATTAATATATTTATATTTTATAAAATATTGATAATTTTTATATTTATATAATATTTTATATAAAAATTATATATCTTAATTTGTATCAATAAAAAAATATAAAATATATTTTTTATTATTATTAAATTTAATTTATATATAATTTTTATTAAAATTTTATATTATTTTTAAATCGTACCGTATCATATCATATTTTAATTTCAAATCTATTAAAAAGGAGCAAGTGGACAACAAGTAATTAAGGTGAAACCAAACAAAAAATTAAGGGAATGGGTGCATAGTATATTTGACGTAGAAGCAACCAAAGCCAAAGTTCATCTGCTTACTAAGCAAGTTGCAAATCTCAACTTTTATCCCAAAAAAGTAATCCAAAATCCATGAACAAATAACTAAAAAGGCCAGAAAGAATGAATATATGACAAAGCATATATGCGCAAGGCTTTATTGGGTTACTCAATAAGAGGTTATGGGCCCAGTGACAAAGTGAGAAGCTTCCTGACTCAGCTGCCGGTACTTCCGAAATCGGCCTTTCCACACGGTCACAAACCAGGAAATCATGCTTGTATATAAAACATTGCTAATACTACATTATAAGTTAATAAAACTTTTTTTTTCTTTTTTTATGAAAATATATGTATCAATAAAAAACATTATAAATGATGATATTAATTATCAAAGGAGAATGAAAGTTAAACTTAAGAACTTAAAAATTAAAGATTTCAAGGCATCCTCATAATTAATATTTTAAAAAAAGTCTTTTTATTGATGATTTTTTTTTAAGATTTTAGAGTTTTATTATAAATGTATTATTTTTTATATAATATAAATATATTATTTTAAATATTTTTAAAAAAGATTTTAGAGTTATTTTATTGATGGATTTAAGATTAAATTATTCTTGTTTTCAATATTCTTTATTCCCACTTCCTTGATTAGAAGAAATCTGTCCAAATTTGGATTCCAACAATTAGGTGCCAATAATTTCTGAACAGAACACATTTATTCTATAATTGAAATCCAAAAGTAATGAACAAATTAAGAGTAAAACTTAAGTTTAAAAGGATGCCAGGCAAATGCTATGCATGCAGCTACTCCATCTTCTGCTGCTGCAACTGGGAGAAGGTAATGGGACCAGTAGGAAGCAGCCAAGAAGAGGTGCCCTCCGAATCCGATACATGATATCTGGCGGCAGTGCCTTGAAGAGATAGCGGTTTCCCAACACCCACCTTGGAAATTCTTCTGGTACCATGAGCTGAAAGGAGAAGTCGGAAATTCCAGTTAAGTATATTGGGTGCAAAAACTCTATAGGGGAGGAATGTGTCGTGCCAACTCGGGTACTTCACATATGCATGCCCCCGGCAAGCCCCTGAAACAATCAGCCTCGCAAACTCTTCCAGAGGCCCACCGCTCACTCGTACCTGCAACAATTATATATATTTACTAATTAGATTTCTGGCCAATTTCAAAATTGCCTTACACCTATACTCACATGGCATGATCCCTGCTTGAATTCTCCCGTCTCCAAATCAATATATATTTGCATATCCATGATAGTTGCGGTCAGTTTTATTATAATAACACCACATAATTATTGAACTAATTATTGAATTAAAAGTTTAGCTCAATTGATACATGTAATGATGCAATCGGACATTCATCAAATTTAAAATTTAAATTTTAATAGAAAAAAACACATAATTAACCTAATGATTTCTTATTAAAACGTATTCAGCACCCAAGGCAGTAGATTCAAGAATGGCAACTAATTGATTCCAGAATGATTCTAGAAGCTGGTTCACTAGTCTCAAAAGAACTCCTGGTCAAATGGAATTACATTTCATTATTGCAAGACTTTCATATGTAAATTTCACAGCCACTCTTTCTCTTTTCTTCCCCAACGTACACTACACTACACTACACTACATCCCCACCTTTCTTTTTATAACTGAGCAATGCTACACTTCCCACTGCCTTTGTACCAGTACTAAATTCGATGAGGCAAGCTATTAACGGCTAATATCCATTTGAAATTTCAATACACTAAAGTTCATGTTGAAGACCATGGATGTGTATTGAACAAATAATTCAATGTTGAGAATGACAGTACTATTCTTAAGATTGTTAGGTTTGAAGTAATAAATACAATAATACAAAAGTAATATATCACAATAGACCCACATTAATAAATAACAATCAATAATTAATAACACAAAAAAATAAAATACGTAAAAAATATTTTAGTATAGAGAAAAAAAGCCATGAATCATAAAAAAAAATTTTTACTATCAAATAATAAATATACAAAATATTTTTTTATCTAAAATTATAATTAATTAACAATTATAAAAAAAATCTATGACTTAATAAATACATTCTGAATTTATTTTTAAAAATTTTAAATTTAATTTTTATTATTTAAAATATAAAATTTTAAATCATAAATCTATTAATAAAATTTTAACTCAATCAAATTATGAATCAACTTCTATTAAACCAACGATTCCTTCTCCCTTTTCTTTCTATATTTTTTTTTCTTTTTTACCCTTTTAGGCTGGCTGGACCACCTCTTTTTTTTTTTTCATGCCAAAACCAACCCTCTCATCTTTTATTACGTTGGGTACTCTTCGGTCAAAGACAAAAATGACTTTTAAGACCTTTTAATTAGCCAAAACCAATTATATGTGGCTGGGCCCCACGTATTCTAACGAAGATCATATTGCAGCTAATTAATTATTACTGCTTACCTCTCGTTCTTCCTTCCATTGCATCTCTACTCCCTCGTCGAGCATAAACTTTCCTCTCGTCATTTCACTGCCAATCCAACCATGTGTTGCGATTGTTATTCCAACCTCATCATTTACTTCAAATCTTAGAGTCTCATAGAAATTTACAAGAGCAGCTTTTGCAGCCTAACACATGGGAAAACAGGGTTAGGGTGATACGTACATAAACAGAAACAAATATTTTATTTTTTAATATTACGGAAATAATTATTCCTGTGTTACAATCAGGAAAACTAAGGATTAAGATAGAGTCGAAAGTACTAATGCATTAATAGCTCATGAAAATTGGACTGGCATTCGAATTCAATGAAATGTTTGTGCCTTACATTGCATTGTATCCAGAGCATTCTGTGTGTCAAAGACTAATGCTAAAGAATTTGAATTCCAATTTTTATGATCTTGTAAGAACTATATATGATCAAATCGGATGCTCATGTCGTGCTTGTCAATAATAAATATGGATATCTTATGTGTTACCCTAACAAAATGACCAGAATCTTGGTATTTGCATCTTAATGCTACGGAAAACAAAATCAATGATTATTATGATGGTGATGATGGATTTATATATACTCAAAGCATACAAACTCATTCTTGGCAATGGTAGCCAATTCTCCACTGATGCATTCACGATAACTCAACCGTTACTTTGATTTAGGTGCCGAAGAGCAACAAATGTTGGATAAACATTTCCCCAAAAGTTTATGTCATGGGAAATAATAGAACAAATACCAAGAAATATTTATTACTGACAAATGCCGAGCAATTTAACAAAACCAACAAATCCATAAGGTTGCACTTGGGAACATGGATTTAAGAGAAGGGACTTGGATTTCAAATTTAGTAAAAATTATGTGATACAACGCAAATAAATAGCACATTATTCTCAAATTCATGGATTTGTTGGATGTCTATTTACTTGTGAATTTGAAATGCCTTACCAACAAAAGGGGAAACACTGAGGTGTCTGTAAGTTCCTCAAAGTAGAATGTACGTCCCAAACTCGCTGCGTTCACCAGACGATCCACTGTGATATTGCGTGAAGAGTCAAAAACAAAATGGAGCAAATAAGAAAATTATTTGAGTTCGATGTAGTTAAGGAAACTTCTGAATAGCATTACTATGAGCATATAGGGTCTTATCAGTTGCTATTACTTATGTTCTGAACATCCTGATTTATATCACAAAATTGAAGGTCAGCTACAAAAAAGGATAGGCTATTGCTCAACATAAGGCTTATAGCTAGGCGCAAAAATAAGAATATGGCATTTAACTTGCTAGCAGTTATTTGCTAAATTCAAAGAGAAGATACAGAAATTTATATGAATTTGCAGAAAAAATTGAAATTTCTTTACTCAAATGGTTCAAATAAATGCCTTTTTGTGCTAAGGGCCGTGGATAACAACATATAATATACATGAGCACGTTTATGATTATCTTAGTTAAGTGCTATATCAAATTTCGCCAACCATGCATCAAACTCAATGAAAATGGAACTTACCACCCCCATAGAGGTTTATGTTTCATTAACAAATCTCCTACAATCATCTTCCTTAACAACATCTGCAGCAATTACGGTGACATTCTTTGTACCAAGTTGTCTTGCTTTCTCACTAATTGCTAGAAGTCGATGTTCTCTCCTTGCAACCAACACAAGGTTAGCCCTCCTCCTTGCATATTCATATGCAATTTGCTGCAGTCATAAACCATTTTGTAACAAGACAATACTTCATGATTTTGGTCTAATGGATTAATGATATGGATGAAGTTGGCATACCTATGGCATGAAACACTCTCCATGTTCTAGAATGTCTTGATCAGTAGGAAAACAAAGCCGAATCACTGTTACTGTACAATACTAACTGTTATAACCACTTTGTCATCCATAGTCTCAGTAGTGTACAATGCATTGTAAAGCCATTCACATGTATGGATAAAGCACAAGACTGGCCATGCAAAGGCCAGCATCATCATGCTTGCAGGAAGCACCACCAGATTCAGAAATGAGTTTAGCAAATCCATCGATCATTACCACTATCAATGTTTGTAAGTTGATATCTGAATATATATATATATATAGTTAGAAATTAAGAAAGATTTGGTAATGAGAAGAAGCAGAGGAAAATTTTGAAAGTAATGAGTGATAAGAGGAACAAACTACATCTGGTATTACATGCAGTGAGCGTTAGGAAAAGGGAAACACATTTTGGGTGTGACTTAGCTGACTAGCTATTGTTGCGACAATTGGAAGGGTGTATTACATCTGTTTTTTTTTTTTTTTGTTTGCAAGGATTCTTTCTCATATATTGAAAGTAAAAAGGATAAATTAATTGAGGTGGGCTCAAGAATGTGTTTTTCTATTGTTTAGATTCGTATCGATTAAAAAAATATGAAAAAATAATTTTTATAAATTTGTTATATATGACAAAAATAAATTTGTTTGGACCAATTTGTTTTTAAAAATAGAAAACACAGGATAAAATTTAAAAATTTCTTCACGTTAAATATCTTCATCTTATACAATGTTAATATTATTTCAATCATGTACTCTAATTATTATATATAAAATATTTGATTGAGTTTGATGTTACGAATTAAATTATATTAATTTATTTAAATTTAATAACCAACAAACCAATAAAAATAGAAAAGAAAATAACATATAAATAATTTCTTTTCAATCAATTGAGAAATACTAAAATTATGCAATAATTTCCTTTTCTTCTATATTTTCTACTTTATTTTAATTTTTTTTTCATTTATTTGTTCTTTTTCACTCATGTAATGGGTGTTTCATAATCTAATATACAACTAAAATCTATCTAAATTTGGTTGTGAGATTTACTAATGTTTTTCATATTTAAAGTATAAATAAATAAGTCAACTATTCCTTTGATCAATTGATTTATCATTAAAGTTAGTATTTAAAGGTTAAAGGTTCAAAAAAATTTGAACGTATAATGTTCTCTTCAACTAAGTATATAGTAAAATAAGAAAATTTTAGAGTAAATTAGAAATTTTTTAAAAAAAAGTATAAATCAATAAACTTTTATATGTAATAATTTTTTTAAAAAATTATTCTAAATTAAAAATAATTGGAAATAATATTTATTTAAAATTTTTTTCTTATATTTCTCCTTCTTTTTAAGTCACTTATCTTTTATTTTTTCTCATCTTATTTTAAAGAGATAAAATCATATATAGAATTAGCATGTAGAATTGTATATCTAATAACAACATTTGTTTTATTTAAAATTTTTCTTTTTTTTTTTTATAGTTCTTCTTATCTTTCTTAGGGTGCTTTTGTTTCAAAACATCCAAAAAAAATTTTATTTCATTTTAAAGATATTAATGATAGAACTACTATGTATACTTAATAATATTTTTGAAAAATGAAAAAAATAAATTTTGTTAAAAAAAATATTTAAGAATAAAATTCAAAAAGGAAAAGAAAAAAAAACAGCACATGAAATCCAATAAAAAAACTAAAAGCTAGTTTTATATGTACAAAAAAGATATAGAATCATAATTGCTCAACAAATTATTTTGCTCTCTTTTGTTAAAACTTCAAAAGCCTAAAGCCCATTTTGGTTTAAAAAAAAAAAAAAAAACTATAATTTCTCTTGCCTCCACAACTGCAGTATATCATATAGCTACGTTTCATTTAACATCATCTAACAACTTAAATTCAAAATCCAAATGCATAAGGCTTTGAAGATCCGACAGAAGAAAAGAAATCCAATTAAATGGACAAAGTTGAAGATTTGCTTTTTCTTGCCATCAAATCCGCAACTCAATTCCTTTTACGACGAACATATGAACGAAGACAATTGCCCTAATACTTAAAGTATATTTTGGTTAACAGCAAAATAATAATAATAATAATAATAATAATTCGCTTGTATATGTAATGCTACATATATTAATAATAGGGAGAGTTCAACTTGCATCAATATAAAATTTTTTAGATTTACACATATTTTTAATTATTGATTTTAATATATCTAAACAATAAGATTAAATCATTTTTTTTTAATTGCTTTTTACCTCTTAAATTTATTAAAATTAATATTAAAAAAATATAAAACTAAAAAATTTTACATTAGTTTAAATTGATCTTTCCTCATTAATAATAGTATTCCTTCAATCCACATAAAAATGTTTTACTACATTATGGTATTGATATCAGTATATCAGAGTTTCACTCGCTTAACAGCAAAAAGATCCAATATCTTCCATCAACTCAGTTTCCTCTAACGCAAGCAATTCAAGGCTGATGCTATTCATATCAATGCCACAACCCATTTTCCCCTGAAATTAAACTCTAGTAATTTACCTTCATGTCAAATATTTTAGTTTATTAACTGGATTTGACCTCATTAGGTACCTTATTGCTTTTGTTTAGGTGTAACTTTGATTTTACAAGTCATCATTTGGTTTACGTACGAATAAAATCGAAAACCAGTTACATAAGCAACAAGGCCATTAGTCTCGTTTTTACAAAGAACTTGATTTGAAGATTAGGGCACAAATTAAGTATAGAAGGAATCAATTATTCTACCTCCTACTTTGGGTAATCCAGCTTATTACTTTTTTACTTCAGCTTAAAATCATAGAGTACATCTCATCACTCACTTCATGTAAATAAAGAATTGTATAATTAAATGTTCTATGCTATCACACATGCATTAAAAAGAGATAGGTGATTTGTCCATCATTAATGATGATGCAAACAATAATTAAAGCAAATAACTTGGATAGTAAATAAAACATAAAATAAAAGTAAAAGATGCACCCTACCTCACATGATGCATTTAAATATGCTTAACCCTAATCATAATACTATATGACATTCTTAAATAAAATAACAATGGATATAAATAAACCCTAATATAAGATTCTACAAGATAGAAATTTAGAAATAAATAATATAGCTTATTAATTATTAAATTCATGCAAGCCATCATGTGTATCTAAGTCTTCATGGTGATCAATGTTTCATGAATATATTAAGTCACACGAACGTCTAAAGATTACCAAATTGAAACTATTAATAAGTACAACCAAAGCAGAATTTTGATTCCTCTTCAGGTTATGAATGTTTGAGGAGAATTTGGCAGAGTTTCAACTATATTGAAATGAGATCTAAAGTTCCATTGAGTGAAATTTGATTACTGTTTAGTGAAAAATTAGGAGAGTGAGTGGAATTGGTTGGAGGAACATGAGAGAGGTGAAATTTTATTGGCGGGAGGGAAATACCGATCATCTTGCTTGAATGAAAAAAAAAAATTTTTTGTAAGAAAAAATTCAAAGATAGATAGACTGCTCAATCTTTCAAGTCATAGCAAGATATGCTGTACTTAACAGCGAAATTTTATTGGCAAAAGGAAATATCGATCATCTTGCTTGAATGAAAAAAAAAAATTTTTTTTTATAAGAAAAAATTCAAAGGTAAATAAGCTGCTTAGTCTCCCAAGTCATAACTATCGTACCTAAAAGCTTAAAACAGGTGGTTGCAGGTTGTGCATTCGAGATGACTCCAACAAATGACCACCGACAGGACTCAAACCAAAAACCTTTTCGTCAAGAAAAACGAATTTAATCGATTGAATTAATCACTTATTGGTGAAAATTATTTGATGATTTGCAAATTGGTGCCTTTTGATCTTATTTCACTAAGTTGATTCACTTCAAATTATTAAGCTCATCAAAGTTGCACTTCAAAACTTTGTTAATTTGAAGTCTAAAATTAACCAACAAGTTCTATTAATTATTATTTATTTTTAGTTCCAATAAAATCTTGTTCGAGAGTCAAAAAGAATGCAAAATATATATTTATATATACATACATAAAAGTATTAATATTACGAATAATTTTTAAATTATAATAAATTATTTAATATGATATTTAAATTTAAAAATTTTTTAATATAATATTTGAATAACGAATTTATATTAATAAATAGGGATGTTATTGGGTAAAGTATAAGTAGGATAAAGTATTTTCTATCTTTATTTTTAGATTTTTATATTATACTCATTTTCGTCTCTATACCTAATGAATATTTTAAATTTATTTTTATCTCCATCCTAGCAAGTATTTAATATATTGGGTATTACTCATACCCATAGTTTAAAAAAAATAAAAAATAAAATTTATTTTTAAAATTTTTTTTATTTTTGTATTCTATATTTAGGTAAAATTTTTATAAATATATATTAATATATATTTCTTCAATAAAATATATTAATTCTAATTAATCTAAAATAATATTTTATATTATTTAATAAAAAAATTTATTTACTATATATATATAAATATATATAGGGTATAAGTATGAGGCAGATACTATATTATGCCTTTCTATCCTATACCAAATAAAATTTTAAAATTTTATCCATTTTTATTCTCATCTTCATAATATAATATCCATCACTATCTCCATTCAAATAAAAAATTAAGTTTTTCATTACATATGAATAAGATTGATATCCTTATTAATGAAGCATTTAAAAAATTATTTATCTATCATATATCCTAATTTAAAATTAATCACATAAAAATAAATATCAAATTAATTAATAAATTTATAATTTAAATATTATATTAAAAAATTTTAAAATTTAAACACCATATTAAAAATTTCATTATAAGACTCGATCATATTACCAACCACTGATACAATATATATTGAAGAATTTGGCGGCAATTATTTCGTTGGAGAAGGGGGATGTGGATATCCATAACTAAAACTCCACGTGTGATCCTTTGGTATGTGACATAACATGGACCCACCACCACACGATACTGCACAGCACGTCTGGACTTTACTCAAACAGTTGAGTTGGAGAATTTTTTTTCAGTTTTCCCTCCATAGATGATCAATCCAAGCAGAGTAACAAACCAAGTCAGCAATTGTCTGAAAAACAAAAACAGAGTGAAATCAGAAACAGCAAAGTGAAACAAAAACGAAAGACCACACTACTGTCTGTCTGTCTCTGTCATATCCCAAAAATCTTTGGTTTCTCGCAATTTTAGGAGTCAATCTCACAAAACCGCCTGCATTTCGTTTCTCATCCACTTTCTCTTTTTTTTTTCTTCCAATAATGTCCTCCCTGTCCTTCCATTTTCTGTTCTTTCTGTCCCACGATAAACAAAAAGCATTATTTTTTCCATTCCAGCAATAAGGAACCTTTTTCTTTTTTTCTTTTAGATTGTTTTTGTGTTCATTCTTGGGATTTTTGGTCTGGGTTTTCATTCCTTCCCCTCAGGCATTTGGATTTGAAGTTTTTCTCTACCACCCATTTTCTCATTTCTCTTCCAACATTAGATAGAAAATATTGTTCTTTATTATTAGTTTATTCCTTCTGATCATTCTCCAATTCCTCAGATTTTGATTGGTTCATTGTTGAGATTCTTTTATAACTTGGGTGTTTCATATAGAACAGGTAAAGAAAAACTTGTTTCTCAAGAAATGGTTTAAATGCTTGGTGCGACTGAAAATGATGGAGAAATAATGTTGTGAGGTTGGAATTTGTAACAATGGTGGACCTGGGAATCCCAAGATTTATTCAGGGTTTCCCTTTTTTTTAATGCATGGTAAAAACATCGTTGTCTTTTGTGCATTATTTGCGGCATAGCTATTCAAAAACAAGGGATTGCTTAGGAGAGATTATGGGCTGCATTTGCTCAAAAGGAGCCCAAGATGAGGATATTAACGACAATGAAAATGAGAAAGATTTCAACAACAGCAACGACAAGGCATCAGTGCAATTGGTTGCTCCTACACCCACGCAGAAAAACGAACTTTTAATTGCTAGAGGTGGCAACGATGGATCCGTACGTCCTGCATCCAAACCTAGTTTGGGGTCTGCTCTTGTTTCAGTCAATGAAGGGGACAAGAAATCCTTGACATCAGAAATGCCCAGGAATGGTCATCAAACATTGCCAAAAGTGGATATGGCGGCAGGGGTGTTCCCGCAGATGGGTAGCATACGTAGCACCCCTCATGGGCCTGAAGGAGAACTAGTTGCTGCTGGATGGCCATCATGGTTAGCTTCAGTTGCAGGAGAAGCTGTTAAAGGATGGCTGCCTCGGCGGATGGAATCTTTTGAGAAGTTAGACAAAGTAAGTACTCCTGCTGCTTCTTTTCCAGACCTTTCTATAATCAGTTCAACTTTTGCTTTTTCTTCAATTCAATTTGGTTCTTATCTAGAAATATTGGATCAACTATCTTGAGCATTGTAGTTATCATTTAAGGATCAATTATCTTCAAACTTGGATAGTAGTTTTCTTCTTGGCATTTGATGTACCTTTGCTGTTGCATACATAAAAATCATAGTTATATATATGAAGGCATTTAGTTCATTCTTCCAATAACTTGCATGTTCATTAATCTGAAAGACATTTTGGAGCAATGACATTCGACTTCGTGAATACCAGTTTGATAATACAGGAAAAGTTTTAAAATGGAGCAGGCATGAATAATTGAATTATCGTTTCTCTTTAAAAGTGCTTAATATGTTGAAGAGGCAGGCATTGCCAGTAAATTATTGGTACTGATCACTTATAGATTATGCATTAGTTCATGTTAGCTAAATATCATGGAAAAGAAAACCCATGTCAATCTACTGGAACCTTGCGATCCTAAAATTCATCACACGATTCTATATACAGATCTATACAATCATTGATACAGACATGTGTGGATACATTTTGAAATGATATACATATTTCAATTACTAGGCAAGTGTACTATCAATTCAAATTTAATCTTCTATCCTTTTGTTTTATAATTATGTCCATTCCATTATAAGAGCAACAATTGACATATTACAAGGGCTTCATTCTTGCTGATGAATACTATGGATTGCACTAATTTTTGGTAGAGCATAGCGTTTGATGCAGGTTGATATTGGTATAACATCAGTTTTTGGAATTTTTGCTTTTGCATATATATATATATATATATATATGTCTCAAATCATCTTTGTCTCTGCAAATTTTCGATTATCTTGGATTCTCTTGTTTGCTACAAAATTTTATCATCTGAATATGTTAAATTATCTGGGGATTTACATGTTTTTTGTTGGCCATACTGAAATACTAAGTTGTGTATGCAGATAGGACAAGGAACTTACAGCAGTGTATATAAGGCCCGAGAGCTAGAAACTGGCAAAATTGTTGCCATGAAGAAGGTTCGGTTTGTTAATATGGATCCAGAAAGTGTCCGTTTTATGGCTCGAGAAATTATTATTTTACGGAAGCTTCACCATCCAAATGTTATGAAGCTTGAGGGTCTAGTCACTTCAAAGATGTCATGCAGCTTGTATCTTGTTTTTGAGTACATGGAGCATGACCTTGCTGGGCTAGCAGCAACTCCTGGCATCAAGTTCACTGAACCACAGGTACTGGCTTCTCTATTTATTACTTATTTCAGGTATAAAATAACTCAATGTTTGATTGGGTTTATCTTTAACCTCAACCGTTTTGAGCTTATGAAATCTAAATATTTTCCTACTTTGTCTTTGCTTCCGCTCCATATTTTTCTTTAAATTAAATTCACTTTGGGGAGGCAACATAATTATGTGAGTTAATCTACCAATCGAGCAATGGCAGGACAGTGTTAATTTGATGGAGACTTCAATATGCTTTTGCTAAACATGCCTTATGATCCCTGCACTTTATATAAGTAGTAATCTGCTAATTCTCATTACGGCATATTTTCTTCTCTTATTATTATTATTTGCAATGATAATAAAACATCTTATTCATGTTATATCTGCTGTTGGTCTTCTAAGAGGCATATGTGACTTTTCTGTAGATTAAATGTTACATGCAACAACTGTTTCGTGGCCTTGAACACTGCCATAGCCGTGGTGTCCTGCACAGAGACATCAAGGGCTCAAATCTTCTAATTGACAATAATGGAGTTCTTAAGATTGCAGATTTTGGTTTGGCTACATTCTTTCGGGCTGATCAAAAGCAGCCGCTAACAAGTCGTGTCGTAACTCTTTGGTACAGGGCACCTGAGCTTTTGCTTGGAGCCACTGAATATGGAGTTGCTATAGATTTGTGGAGTTCTGGTTGTATCCTTGCTGAATTATTCGCTGGGAAGCCTATTATGCCCGGAAGAACAGAGGTAGCCAATTTTTTATGTGTTGGAATATGATTACAAAACTGATTCTGCATATTGTTGCAAATGCACTTTCATTTTGCTTTATGTCTCTTCTGAAGAAGAATGCTAACAGATTGAAAGAGTTAAAACAAAGAAAATAAAATCAAAAGAGAACAAACCCAAACAAAAAGTTATGAAAATGTCAGGTTCAAGAAAATCCCAACAGTCAAGTTCTCAAAGATTTTCTTTTCCTTCTTCTTTCTTCTTTTCTTTTAGTTTTCTTGTTTTTCTTTAGTGCTTATGTTCATTCTTTTCTGTCTGAATTTTGTCCTACAACTTTGTCGTAGACAAGGTTAGTGAGTACATATAGCACTAATGCACATTGTTCAGCACCATC
This sequence comes from Durio zibethinus, assembly GCF_002303985.1. The sequence continues at coordinate 2,537,824 of NW_019168004.1, forward strand.
ATCTATGCTGATTTCAGAAGCATCTGTTTATTTAGGTCCTGTACCGCCCTTTATCTGCTCAAAAATGTTATGCCAATTAGCAATGAACTTAACTTAGAGAGCCTCCAATAGATAAGATGATGTGATGTAAGGAGAAGAAATGAAGAAAGGTAGAGGTAGGACAAAGATTCTAATGGTTGGAGTAAACAAGGATCTTAGTTCTGTCAAGAAATGTAGCTTAGTTTGAGCTGTATGGAGAGAAAAGAATTTTGTAGCCAACCATAATATTTAGTTTGAGATTAAGGCGTTGAGTAGGGCTGCATTGTAAAAGATTCATATATTCATCCATAATTTTCCATTTTACTTTGGTGATCACTTTTTTTTTTCCTTCTTCTTTGTCTGATTATTTCCAGGTGGAGCAAATGCATAAGATCTTTAAACTCTGCGGTTCACCCTCTGAGGAGTACTGGCAGAAAACAAAACTTCCACATGCAACTAGTTTCAAACCCCAACAACCTTACAAGCGCTGTATTGCTGAGACTTTCAGAAACTTCCCTCATTCTGCCTTGGCTCTTGTTGATAAACTACTCGCAATGGAACCCAAGGATCGAGGATCAGTTGGTTCAGTACTTAGAAGTGAGGTATTTGGACAACCATCAATATGCATTTTATTGTTGTTTAGTATTTTCTCCTCTTCTTGAAATATAAATTTCCAGCTTGATGTGAATTTTAACCTTCTTCTGCTACACTGTTGATTGTTTGAATTATCAATTGGAATTTAAAATACATTTTTTACTTTTTTTTTTTTTTTTTTGCCTTTTCAGTTCTTCAGAACAGAGCCTTTCCCTTGTGATCCATCAAATTTGCCAAAATATCCTCCAAGCAAAGAACTAGATGCCAAGCATCGTGACGAGGAAGCAAGAAGGTATGTTTTTTGGGGCCTTTAATATTTCTTGTTGCACTTTTCAATTCCATTGGCTTAACTATATAGTCTTTTGATGCATATATCCCATGTTGATGGATGCCTAAGAGTGAAAAGACATGATCTTCCATACTTTTTCTCTTTTTCATCTTTGGAAAATTTTTGGACCCCTCTTTCTAAACATGTATTCTCTCTTGTAACTTCAGGAAAAGAGCAGAGGCTGTGAAGGGACGAGGACCTGAATCTGTTAGAAGAGGTTCAAGAGAATTTAAGGGAGTGCCAACACCAGAATTCATTTCTCAGGGACAGTCCAAAACAAGCACCAGTTATAAATATGACCATCTTGAGGAAGGTGCCTCTGGCTTCTTAATTGATCCACACAAGGTGACTTCGCAGACTGGTTTATCTCATTCCTCTTCAATGATCCACCCTACTGCAGCAGGACCATGGAATAAGGCAGGTTCTATAAGAAATAGTGGCGAGTTAAGAACACATAATACACGGAAGCCACAGGCAGCTAACACTACCTATATGAAAGATGATAGAGCACCAAACAAAGATCCAGCATCGGTAAATAACCAACTGTTTCTGCTTACATTTCCTTGTTGTAACTATTATTGTTATCATTATTGTCATCACCATCATCGTTTTTTGGTCAGATCATCATAATCATCATTACATACATCGAATGAGATATGGAACCCCATACATGAATTCATAGGCTATAATAATGGTAACCACCAACAATATGTGCTGTCGTAATTTGGAAATGTCCGAGCTCATGAAGTGAAATTCTTTTTATCGTTGTCTGTGCAAGTATCTGACATGTTAGATGAGTTTATTTAACATTAGGTGTGTCAAACGTTGATTTTCTGATAGAAATATCTAACAAATATTGGTTTTAACATAAATCTTCCTAGCCAACTCAGAGACTATCACGTCTTTGCTATCTGCAAGTGACTTAGCATCACTTGTACAATATACATATATATATATATATATGCAATTTTAATCGGTAAAACTCAATACATCTTATTCTGACAATAGCTGAGATTGCGAAACAGATTGCAGATTATCTATTTTTATGTTTTTGTTTTTCTCAGTTGACAAAGCTGTTTAAAGTGTGCCCCTTGCATAAACGAGTAAAGTTTTATCTAGTGTATTTTTCCCATCTGATATGATTATCCTTCTGATTTTCTTGCTTTCTTTCCTCATTTACTGATGGATTTTCTCAAGCCATATATTCTTTGGCTGTGTTATTGCAGGGTTATGTACAAAGGAAAAACAGGATCCACTGCTCTGGACCACTGATGCCTCCTGGGGGAAACATTGATGATATACTGAAAGAGCACGAGAGACAAATCCAGCAGGCCGTACGTAAAGCACGTCTTGAGAAGTGAGGAACCAATAAAAATTAAAATGTATATACTCAGCTTCAACATTATAGGAACAAATGGAGAATGATTCTTAAACACGCTTGCTCCGAGGTTCTCCGACTGCTTTCACCGGCAAATGCAAGTTGCAACCCTCGTAAACTTATTCGTTCATAGCCACAACACACTGAGATTCAGATGTTATACTGAAATTGGGGTCGCGAGACTTTACATTTCATGAAATTGTTCAAAGTTGGTGTGCAATGTTGTGGGGGATTTGTTCATGTACTTGCATGTCATGTAACGGGCAGGAATTTGGTTTGTATAGTTGGATTGGGTTGTTGTGATTGGAAGCTAACATTAACCTTCCATGTAAATTTTTCTTCCCGAGATTCGCTGTATCTAAAAGATATCATGTTTTTGGCATCTCTTTTGTTTTTTAATGCCTTTGCTGAAGATGTTATCCTATACTACGAGGAGCTGAATCAACGCAGCCCGGAAGGAACAGCTAACATGGTTCAAATAGTGGTGTATATATAAATGATACACCAGCAATTTGAGTTTAACTTTGATAAAATTCGAATTCAATTTAATTATTATCAAACTGAATTTGAGTTTAAGTTGCTCGATTTATCAAACAAGTTAAGTTTGAGCATTATAATATCTAATTCAAATAATTCACGAATTTAATTAAATTTTTTTATTTTAATATATATTTTTATTATTTTGTTTTTATATATCAATTTAAATTTGAATTCGAATACAAATAATCAAATTTAAAATCAAGTAAATTTGAGTAATTTGACTTTTATTTCAAGTAAAGCTTAAATTTAAAAATTAAAAATTGATCAAATTTAAATCGAGTTTTAAGTAACGAATTTTAAATCGAGTTTGAGCTTCTTATAATATCAATTTGATTTGACTCGATTACACGTTTAAGTTAAATTTATGTGAACTGAAGATCTAGCATCCAAAGTCTTGAAATTGATTCAACATCTTAAACGGAAGTCTCAAGCAGGAACTAATATTTCAGTTTTAAGAACCTTGAAAACATCATATAATTGTAAATGATAATTTTAAACACGTAAATGACATCACATGAAAATAATACGAAAAAAACACGAAAATAATATTATTTAAAATTTTAATAAAAATTATATATGAATTTGATAAAAAATAAAAAATTATATTATACATTGGGTATGATAATTTTTTATATTTTATATCTATTTGATACAATACAAGTACATAAAATTATCATATTTAGCAGCCTACTGTTGAGTATTATTTACCTGATGTGGGTTGCATCAACAGATAAGAAACGATCCTTTTGAGGCACATATAGTTCCACACACTAGGCATCCCTGATGAAGAGAATAATTTTCAAGAAAACAGAAATGTAAAAAAAAAAAAAAAGGGAGATCAAACAACATAGGCAATAATAGTTTTGGAGATTAAAATGAAATTTGTAACTATATTATAACTTTTGATTCAATAGTTAATGTACTTCAATTTTATTGAATTTTATAGCTATACTAAATAATAGTAAAATTAGATTATTTCAGAAGGTATGCTATTATTGTAAATGACAAATTTTGTGAGTGTGCTTTTAATATCATTGATTTTAGAACAAACGATCTTTACGTAGGCTGGTTTGAAAAGGAAGTGATCTTTACATTGCAAAATAATGAAGGCAGGGGGGTCTTTTTTTTTTTTTTTTCCTTTTTGGCACAGGAGGTGAGAGGATTTTTTTAATGTTTGGTATCATTTTCAAAATGATCATGATAATTTAATCATAGATATAATCTTATTACTAAAATAATCTTATTATTTATGATCTTGAATCACTTAATTTGATTAAAAATCATTAGTTCTTAGTAATTAAAGATTTTTGTATTTGATATTATTAAAAATTAAATATTATTTTATTTAAAAATATCAAAATTACTATACATATAATAATAGGTATACAAGTTAATAATTTCAATATTATTTAAAAATAATAATTTGGATATAAAATATTAGTAATATTATATTTACTTCATAATAAATATAATTAAATTATTAAATTAAAAATATATTTATTGATAATAAATTAATTTTTGTAGTATAAATTATGTAAAAAAATATTTGAATTAAAAAATAAAATTAATATATTAAAATCAAAAGTTTATATTATAAATAATTTAAAGATTAAAAGTTCCCACAAAATATTTTTGAATTTTTTACATAAATATTAGTTTAAAAATTTGAAAATTATAATATAAAATAATAACAATTAATTTTAAAAAATAAATTTTTAATACACATATTAAATATATAAATTGATTATTATTAATTTTATATATTACTTCAATTCAATTATAAAAATTTTATCCCTACGAATAAAAATTATATTATTTTTTAAAATAATGATTTAATCACACTCGATAATTCAAAATTATTATCATGTAAAATTATTAAATAATTATCAAACACGAAGATTTGATCATCCTACATAAATTACCTTGATTTTTTAAATGACCATCCTATATCTAACATTACCTAAAAATAACTTATATTGGACTTACGTATCACGAAAATAAAAATAAAAAAATGACAACAGAAATTGAATTTTAAATTTTATAAAAGAAATATTGAACCCTTATTAACTCAACCAAATCAAACTTGTTGACGATACTGGAAACAGGTCTTTGATTACACTATGCATGCCAATTAATTTAAAGGTATACATACTATTAAATACAAATATTACTAGCAGTAAAGTTTATCAAGGAGAAAAAGGTAAAAAAAACAGAGAGAGATAGAAAGAGAAGTGAAGAAAAGAAGAATGAGGATCTACCGAGTAAAAAAGCCATTTAAATTATATGTACATTTGGTTTCATAAACACCTACACATCAAGAGTCAACTTCCAGATTAATTTCTTAATTCTCTAATCACAGATAACATGTAGGTACCTAAATATCTTGCTTAGGCTTCCGGCTCAATTCTGAGTAGTGACCACCCATTTCCTGCAAAATCTCCTTCCACAAACTTTCTGACGAAGAATCAGATGAATCTCCAAAAATAAGATTCGTGCTACATGCAGCCATATACCAACAACCTGATTCAATTTCCTCTCTCAGCTGAACCAGCTGCCATCCAGCATAACCGTCAAAGAACTTGAAATCCTGAGACTTGAGCACTCCTCTCTTCACCAGCTCTGCAGCTTCATCCAAACTATTTCGAGTACCAAAACAGAGGCCAGGAATCACCTCTTCGAACCCAGGAAACTTGGAATTTTTTCCCACTCTTAAAAGAAACATACTCGCTTCAAGAGGCCCCCCAAAGTGCAGAGAACAATCAGGAAACGTAGTAGCTAATTCATTAACAGTGGGTTTCGTGTTTTTGATCTTCTTGTGAAGTGGGCGACTGATAATAACTCCGAATGGCCCCTCTCGTGTATGTCTGGTTCCAGATGTCAAAAGGAGAACCACCGATCGTTCAAAAGTGCTAATTCTATCAAGCTTCTCTGTGGCAACAAGAACGCAGCCGGTCTCAGGCACTGAAAGAGGGTGGGCCCATTTTGGACCAAGAGGTTTCGACACATGAGGCATCCCACCTTGTTCATGAGCATCTGACTCCGACTTCTCTACCTGCTAAAAGTTATGCAAAAGTTTAGAGCAAGAATTCCAAATTTTTCTATACATTGCTTGTAACGCTTGTTATGTTCCCCTAAACCCAACTGACATTGAGGAAAGGAGAGTATAGCCAACATCTCAGCAAAGGAAAAATTAACCCTTTTTTTTGCTCTAAATAATTTTCTTATGTTTCTGCAGGAGCAACGTAGAAAGTTATTGGACATAAATACCAGTCAAGATAGATGGCAATTCTTGCAAAAAATATATTAAAAATTAAAAAAATAATAATAATAACGATAAAATTAAGTATACAGATTTTGCTTCCAAATGCAGAATATCCAAAGCAGAAAGTGATAAAAAGCAACAAAGGGGTTTACCAATATGACCAGATTCAACTTTAGGTTTAAGAAATAGACTACATCTGTATCAATGTAGTGAAAGGCACAAAACTAGGTTTACATGGCCCCAGCCATAAGGCACAAAAAGAGCAGCTGCCAAGTAAAATAAGAACTGATTTTTAAAAGATAAATAACATATATAAGACAAAAAAATTTTATGTACAGTACTAATAATATGATTTTGTTCGTAAGACATTAAATAATTACATCTTACATTGTTTAATGTGTTCCAAAGATCAACAATTATCATAATCAAGTAAAGTGGGCAAAGAAGGTGCAATTTCCTTCACTTCAATCTTCAATAAAAGATTGTGCATGGACAATATATTTTATCCTTGTAAATGGAGATAACATTATCTTTCTTTTCTTTTTTTTACTTTGACAATTGAAAAAAAAAAAAACCTGATCAAAGAAATTAAAAATTAAAGAAACCAAAAGACACTCAAGTCAGGTGCACTTTTTGCCTTTAAAAAAAAAAAATAGCAAGCCTAGGCACAAAGGGCATGCAACTGATCAATGGCACCTCGTCTGAGGGGGAACAAGGCATTTTATTTGACTTGTGCTGCACCTTAGTACACATGCGCACACCTTGACCATACTAATCTGTATCATAGAGACACTAAGAGAATTTTTTGCCTTTTTTGGATATTCAGGATTCTACTTCCTTTTTCCCCAATATTGCCAATTTCCTAATGGAGGGGTACTGTAGGTTAAGCTAGACTCCATTTGTATGTTAGAAACAATGAGGGTGGTAACTTTGTTAAGATTTAAAAGTATATATATATATATCTGAGAAGCCAAAATTCTACTTTAATTTGCCCCAAAAGCTTCCAAGGTCCCCATTGGGCTGTTGAATATCTACAGATTTACTTCATGAAACTTCATGTAGATTCTTTATTCATGTCCATCAACTGAGAAGAGCCATAAAATGGAAGTTATTGACATTGGACCTTCTAGGGATCTTGTGATCCAAACTAGACAAAAATTATAATAAACTGATTAGAAGGGAGAAAAGATAACTATCTAAATAATTTTAACTCTCAATTACTGGAGAACAAGCAGGTACATAATTCAGGTAATAAAAAATATCACCTGATAATTATAGTATAACATTGCTCTGAACTCTCTCCAGTCGGTGTTTGCATTGTAGGACTTCTGGGAAGCAGAGTCATCAGATTTATTGCTGTCTGAAGAATTATTTCTTCTTGAACTGTCTCCATTAGGAATAGATTGATCACCATTTCCTGGATTCATTATCAAAAACATTCCAAAACAATGTTAAATTCAAAAACTCTCAAATGCAAATTTAAGCATCAATATCTTACACCAAGTTATTGTTAGAATTAAGACTTTAGAGAATAAATTACTAATCCCTTAGATTAGCCTTTCATTATATAGACAATACTAAAGAAAGAGAATCAATTATAAATTACATATTAATGCTCCCAATTAATCCCTCCTAAACTCTCACATGAAATATTCCCATAATATTCCAACTCACTCGCAAACACTAACACTCCCCCTCAAGTTAGAGTTAGAGTATATATATCAGTCATGCTCAGCTGGTTACATATATAGTTAACTCGAACTCCTGAAAGTGATTTCGTGAGAATATCAGCTAGTTGTTCCCTTGTGCACATGTACTTCAATAATATTGTTCCACTCTGCAACTTTCCTTGATGAAATGACAATCAACTTCTATATGCTTGGTTCTTTCATGAAATACTGGATTGGAAGTAATATGAATTGCCGCCTAATTATCACACCATAACACAGTAGGGGTCTGACCCGAAAGCCCAATTTCATCTAAGAATTGAACCATCCATTATACCTCTATTGTAGCCAAAGCTATGCCTCCGTACTCAACTTCTGAGTTAGACCTAGCAACTACTTGCTACTTCTTGCTTTTCCAAGACACCATATTACTCCCAAGGAAGATAGCATAACCAGCCATAAACTTCCTATCTATGGGAGAGCCTACCCAATCTGCATCTGCATAGGCTTAAATACCCCTATCACTAGTAGAACTATAGAGTATCCCCATTCTAGGATTTCTCAACAAATATCGAAAGATACACATAGCTACTTTCCAATGAGTATCTCTGGGAGCTGCCATGAACTGACTAACTACACTCACTAGAAAAGATATACTAGGTATTGTCATGGTTAGGTAATTCAATTTTCCAACTAGTCTCCTATAACGTGTGGGATCATCAACTAAAGCGCCATCTTTTGGAGAAAGCTTGATACCTGGATCAAACGGTGGGTCACTTGGCTTGGCATGGAACAAACCTACATCTCTCAAATTATCTAGCACATACCTCCTCTAAGATACAAAGATTCCCTTTTTACACCTTGCCACTTCAATACCCAAAAAATATTTCAATTGATCAAGATCCTTGGTCTCAAACTAGGATTTAAGATACATCTTAACTCTGTCAATCCCTACACTATCACTACCAGTGATGATAATATCATCTACATACACTCCAAACAATATAAGGCTAGCACTTGTAGATATATAAAATATTAAATGATCCTTCTCACTCTGCCGCATGCCATACTAAACAAGAGTTGCACTAAATTTGCCAAAACCACACACACGGAGATTGCTTCAAGCCATACAAAGATCTACGCAAACGACACACCTTCCCAGACTCCCCCTGTGCAACAAACCCCAATGGTTGCTCCATATATGCTTTCTCAACCAAGTCACTATGTAGAAAAGCATTCTTCACATCCAACTAATGTAATGTCCGTCTATGTGTAGCAGCAAAATTGAGAAATAAATGAATAAATGTCATCTTTGCCACTGGTGAAAAGGTATCAAAATAATCTACTCCATATATTTGCACATATCCCTTCGCTGCTAGCCTTGCCTTCAATCTAGCCAATGAACCATCAAGATTCAATTTTGTGGTGTATACCCACTTACACCTAATAGCTTGCTTCCCTTCTGGCAAGGAAGCCAAGTCCCATGTATGGTTGGCCTCTAAGGCCATCATCTCATCCTCCATAGCCTTATGCCATCCTGAATCTACAAAAGAATCACGAAGAGTACACGGCACAGTAATAGCATCAATTGTGGCAATATAAGTTTGAAGTTGGGCAAAAAGTCCTTTGTACAAGGGCATATATAAAGGAAATTTTCTGCAAGTTCGCATACCTTAGAGCAATTGATACATCCTCAGCTATAGTGTCTCAAGGTGGATCCATCAACGAAGAGATTACCTTGACAAAGGAAATTTCCACAAGCAAATCTACGTAGGTCCTTCTAGTATACATACAACTAAATCGAGCATCAGGGCATGCCTCAGAAAGAGATGCATTGATCAATGTACAATGTATTTGATAGATGAGAAAATCTTCTTCTGATATGATAGGTGATAGATGAGACTGTAGTATTGAAGGAAAAGGAACCAACTCATCAAACGCAACCTCTGCCAAAATAATAAAGCGATCCAAGTCTAGAGAGTAGCATCGATACCCTTTCTAGACATGTGAATACCTAGGATATGCTTAAGGGAACGTGGGTCTAATTTAGTGCGACCCAAACGAGCGTCATGAACAAAACATGTACACCTAAACACTTTAAGGGAGATTGAAAATAAGGGATGATCAGGACACAACACTTGAAGAGGAACTTTTCCTTCAAGGACTAAAGACAGCAAAAGACTTATAAGATAGCATGCTGTGAGGATAGCTTCACTCTAGAACACTTTAGGGACCTTCATTTGAAACAAGAGATCTAACCACTTCCAACAAATGGCAATTCTTCCTTTCAGTAACCCCATTTTATTGCAGGGTATTTGTACACAAGGACCGATGAACAATACCTTTGCATTTAGGAATTGAACAAACTTTGTAGAAAAATACTCTCCCCCATTATCACTCCATAAAATTTTGATAGACTTAACAAATCGATTCTCTATTGCTACATCAAAAGTAGTGAAGACAAAGAATAATTCGGAACCGCTCCGCAACAAGTACAACCAACAAACTCGTAAATAATCATCAACAAATGTCACAAAGTATCTATAACCATATTTCGATATAATAGGGCAAGGGCCCCATACATCAGAATGAATCACAGCAAAAGAAAACTTTTCTCATTTATTAGATCGAGGTCGATAGGACACTCTGTGCAGTTTGGCAAAGTTGCATGATTCGCAATCAGAACTAAAAGATGATAAATGGGGACATATAGCTCGTAAAGTTGACATGGATGGATAACCAAAACAATAATGAAACTCATAAGCTAATAACAATTCTCCTAAGTATGCCATTAGTCCAAACTATATCTTCTGTATGTCATCAAGCACATAAAGACCTCCTTCGATCTTTCCCCTACCAATACTCTACTTCGTCAACAGATCCTGAAAACACAATAAATAGGAAAGAAGGAGACACTACAATTAAAATTCCTAGTAATCTGACAAACTAAAAGTAGGTTAAAAGGAGAAGAAGGGACATGCGGCACAAAATGTAAAGGTAACATGGATATAGGTCAAGCCTTGTCACTTCCCACAATATCTATAGAGTTTCCATCAGCAACCAAAACAAAATGTTTCCCGTTATAAGAGTCTATGAATAAAGAGTAATTGTAGTACCCATCATGTGATCCGAAACTCCTGAATCAATCACCCAAGTCCTTAAAGGGGTAGCCAGGCATGCAATAGATTTACCTTGTATAAAAGCTACTGTTAGAAAAGAGATTGAAGTTTGATTTTGAAGCATCTAAATAAGCCTATCATACTCATCCTAGAATAACTAAACTCCCTTCTTCTCTTGCTGCTAGGGTTGAACTGCAGCATCAATCACATATGGCATTGGTGGGCCAGAATTGCCCCAAAGATGCAAAAAAACATTTTGTAAGTGTCCCTGCTATCCACAATGATAACAAGACCGTGGCTCTCCTCTACCACCTCCACGTCCTCTACCTCGTCCACCGTGTCCTCCACGTGTTGCTAGCCCTTCAAGCCGTAGGGCCACAAATACTACCCTGTCTCCTTGTGGAGGATCATGCTAGGTAACACTACCCAAGCACTTATAAGCATCCAATAAAGAAAGTGGATCTCTAGCTACTAACATTTGAGTACTAGCACTAGAGTACTCCTTTCTCAACCCTGCTAAGAAAAACACTACAACTAAAGCCTCTTGTTGCTCTTGATTTGTCCTTAGATCGGTAGACAAAGGCATGAGTTCATTAAACTCGTCATTTACCTCCTTGAACATAGCAAAATATTCCCTCAAGCCTTTATCGAAACTACTCCATTTTAGTCCATGCTCTAATAACATCTGAGATCCTACCAATTCTCAGAATTTGCATAAACAATTTTTAAAGCATCCCAAAGTTCCTTATGAGGTATATTGAACATCACCTTGACTTGTCGTTCCATTGAGTTGAACAATTGTCCAAGTATCCGATTGTCTTGCTCCCACGCTACATACTCCGAGCTTTCCTTTGCTAGCGGCTCATTTGTTAGAAATCGAGCCTTTCCAAGACCTTGCAAGTTCACCAACACAATCTTGCTCCATGACAAGTAATTGAGTCATCAAGTTCCTTATTCGACAACCGTGAGCTAGTGATAATCTCTTGAGTCATCACCTTTGATGCGATTGCCTTTTCCCTGGCCATGGCAATAGAACCTTCTTCCTCCAAAACACAACTGGTAATCTTTCAATCAGGGACCTTAATTAGCAACCAGGAACTCCATCCCTAGTTCTACAGCCACGCTCTACACTAGGAAGAACCTATCTCCTTTAATCTATCATTCACGAAAAGGTCACAACCCTTTCTTCTTGCCACCTTTGAGAATAAGGGGGCGACCCCATTTCAACTAATGAGGGACTGTTGAAGAGGAAGGAAAGGCTTTAAGTACACAGCTTTAGGACTGTGAGATTAAAGTTTGTAGTAGCGATGGCTTGGGGGGTGACGTAGGGGCTATCGCAGAGGGGTTTGGGGAAAGATAGAAAGGGAGCAACAACGGCTAGGGTTGCATTGCTAGCTCTAATACCATGTTAGAATTAAGACTTTAGAGAACAACTTACTAATCCCTTGGATTAACCTTTCATTATATAGACAATATTAAGGAAAAAGAATCAATTACAAATTACACATTAATGCTCTCAATTAATCCCTTCTAAACTCTCCCCCATGGAATATTCTCATAATATTCCAACTCACTCGCATACACTAACAGTTATAATTGGATGAATTAAGGAAACAAGAGAGAGAGAGAGAAACTGAGAGGGACCAAAGGAAAAATATAAGGCTGAAATCAAGGAAAAAGTTTTGAGGACCAAAAGTAAGGTGCTATAAGAGCATCTACCAAATCCAAATGAATTTTATCAGGTTGGTTGTGGGTTATTATCGCATTTTCATTTACTGCATTAATACTCTTCCCACTAACATTTTCTCTTTTACAATTTTCATGAACTTTTGCTTATTTTGGAAGAAATGGAGAAAGAACAAAAAAGCCAAAGAATAGATACACTAACTTCCTACATGATTCAATAAAGAGATGGGGACTTTAGATTCATCAAGAAAAGCAAATCTCCAGTGTCTATTTTCACATAAAATAATATCAAAGAAAGCATTTAATATTATGACAGTCCTGTGGACAAGATCAACCTTGATGTTGAAACACAAGCAAAATGTAGCATTTGGTTCAAAAACAAAAAAAGGAGCTTCCCTAGTATTTTTCCTCTGAGGTGTCAATCTCATCACAATCAACAAAGCAGAGGGATAGAGAGATCCAAGATGATGGCACCCTTTAATTTGCAAAGATCACACAAACAAATAAAATAAATTTTAGAAGTCCTTGGTCACTATCCAAGGTTTCCTTTGTAAGAAAATTATTTCATCAAATTCCACTGTGTGATAGAAAAATGAAAGAAGAAAGAAAAAAGAATTTTGAAATAATAATAATAATAATAATTCAAGACGTAAATTAAGGAAATATATTTTCCATATGCATGAGAATAGAAGCCATGCTAGATTTCAAGACAAGAATCCATCAAATGTCTCCTCTTTTAGACCAAACCAAAAATAAACTTAGTTAAAATATTCATCCTACCCAAAGTCTTAGGCCTAGTTTAGTGTAACTGTTGTTTGGAAAAAATTTGGGTTGGTAAAAGTGTATTTAAAAGTGTGGTGAGAAAAATATGATTTAAGAAGTTTAACTGTTTGGCATTACTATGAAAAAGTATTGTGTTGAAATAAAATGTCCAAAAAGATATGCATAAAATAATAAAAGTTTAGAGATATGAGGAATTTTACCCACAGAAATTATGGTTGAAAACTAAAGCACCTCTTTATTAACTTTTTGGTTTGGGTTTACAAACCAGATTTTAAACTGAAAAACCACATTTTTTTTGTGTTGCTTAGCATTTAGGTTGGGTAAAAAAACAGTTTTTTAACGCAAAAGCCACTTTCTACCTCAATGTTAAACTAACCCTTAGTAAGACAGTATGCAGTGAAATGCTACATCATGGATAATGAAACCCAAACACTAAGAACAAAAGCAGATGCTGTCCCAGATCGCTAACCACTTGCTTTTCTTTACAAAGTGAAACAACAAACAATCCAAGCAACAGTTGAAATGAACTATAATGCCAGGATAACTAAGGGTCTTAACTATCACTGATAACTGAACCAAAACAAGCTATAGAGCATGACTCAGTACCAAAACTACAATTCAAGCTCCAATAAGAAAAAGACTCCAACATTTAGGACTTAATAACTTCATATATAAGCCAACTAGTACAAACTGAAATCCCAATGAACAAAACCAATTTCACAGTTAAGACTAGTACATCAAATTACTAATTCAACCTTTCAAAACTATCATTACCCTTGCTTTTCAATTAAATGGTCAGTCACTATCCCTTGATGTTCAAGATCCCTCATAATTGAACCAATCATGCTTAAACACAAGTCAGCTTCAACAATTACATATAAAACTTATGACTGAAAATGGCCAAAAGCTGCTTCTTTATCCAAAAAAAAAAAGGCATACCAGAAGAAGAAGAGGAAGAGGAATTATCGTGATTATTCTTCTTAGCCATAGCTTTAATGGAGAAAGAACGATGGACAGATGAAGAAAGGCATCGCCTTGAAACCCTGATCTCGAAGACTCCGAGTTTTCCAATCATCCAGGACTTGGGTCTTTCAGTAATCGAATTCCTCTTCAACAACAAAGCCCCACCACCACCAACACCAGCAGGAGGAGGGTTCCGAGCAGTTGCGCTCTTCAGTTGGACTGCCCACAGATCCATTTTTCCCGAGCGACAAGTCAGCCACTTGATTTTCTTTTTGTAAAAACAGTTCCTGTTGCAAGAAAAAACATATGATGATGAGAAAAAAATATCTGAAAAGTATTATTATTAATTTTTTATTGGTATGTTAGAAAAGAAAATAGACGGACAATGGAAAGGGGAAATGAAAATGACTCTTTGGTTTGTCTTTGGAATTGCAGAGAGGATATGCTTTGGTTAACCAAATTATTTTTTTGTTATCGGGGATTGAGTCAGCGCATGTTAGCAATTTTGGCTTTCGGGTGAAGTTGGTGTGCGCTGGCGGGTAAATTCCCACTCTAGTCCGGGCCTCTACCTTTTCTACTTTGTTTTTGACTTTTTTGGAGCTAATAGAGTGTTAAATGGTGATGCGCTGCACATATTCTAGAATGTAGAGATGTATCTTCAGCATCAGTTACATTTCCATTCATATCAATTAATTATATCGATTTTTTTTCTTTTCTTTTCTTTAATAAATTGGAGTAAAATTAAGAAAATCTCACAAAAAAATACTTTAAAATTTTCTAACTACTTCATAAATTTTTCATAAGATTGAGTGATGTATCAATAGATCTAATAATTTTAAATATAACAAGATAATATAATATAAATATGATAAGAAAAAAATTACGATAAGTTTAATGTAATCATATTTCATATCTTAATTATATCAATATACTTAAAATATAATATTATTCATCTTATATTCGTATCAAATAGTAATGATACATCTAAAATATAATATTATTCATAACATAAAAATTTTTTTTAATTATTTTAATTTATTTAAAAAATAAATTAAAATTCTTATTTATCATATCATTTTGGTATTTAAATAAATTATAAATTTTTAATTTTTTAATAATTTTTTGTTTAAATACTAATTTAAATAATTTTTTTGTTTAAATAAATTGATTAATCGTATATAATTATATTATTCGTATATAATCGTACTCATCTTATCATATTATTTAACTATAAATTAATTTAAATATATTAATCATGTCATTTCGTATATAACATATATAATAAATATGTCATTTATATGTTTAAGCTATTCGTGTCATTTAAATATTTGTGTTGTATTTATGTTAAAATTATTTGTGTAGTATATAAAATCATATCTTACACAAAATATAACACAATAACATGAATTACAAAGTCTACTTATCAAAACACGTTACATGTCACTTTCATTTTAGTTTTATTTCATCGCATCATTATTGTATAAAATAAAGTAAATCAAATACTCGTATGATATAATAAAATCATGTTTGAATTTATTTTGCACTAATAAAATTAGATTATTAAACATTTTAATAAGTGATAAAATTATGAGTAAATTTTATTTATGATCATTAAACTTTGATCATAATTTCATATAAATCATTAAATTTTAATTTATTTTATTAAAATCATTAAAGTTTATTAAATATACCAAATTCGATCATATTTCATCCAAATTAATTGATAGAAAAATGACAAAGCTACCATGTCAATGCCATATCATTCATAACATTAGCTAATTAAATATTTATAATTTGCCAAAATAAATATTCAAATCAAAGTTTCGATCATGGTATTTGAATCTCTTTAATTGGGCATTCAAGTCCTTTGTATAAAAATATTTTCATAAATTACTTTTCATTATGAAACCATGATATTTGAATCTCAATCTCTGTAATTGATTGTTTCTTGATTTTAATCAATTTTCTTAATTTGTAACCATTCCAAAGCTATTATGTAACTTATTAAATACTAGTTTCTCATTCAATTGATTAACGCATTTGAATCCTTTGCTTCTTTCCTTTTATTTTGAAAATATTCCAACATCAAACCCGACATCAAGGGCCATCAAACAATATGCTTCTCCATCCGACTCAGCTCCAAGTACGTTTGCGGCATGCTATCTATCTAAGGCATAAGGAAACAAATATGGGTTTACATGGTGGATATATATACTTTTTTTTTGTAATAAAAGTTTAAAGATAAATAAGTTATTCAATTTTTCAGATTATGATAAAATATATATATCATATCTAATAGTGTAAAATAAATGATTGCAAGTTATGCATTTGAGATAACCTAATAAGTGACAACTGGCAGGACTCGAACCGAAGACCTCTTCGTCGAAGATAATGAATTTTAATCAATTAAATTAACTACTTGTTAATTACATCATGGATATCAAGAAGATCAAATGAATTCATAAGTTAAAAAAGGACATATAAATGTAGGGAAACGAGTCACCTAGCCTATGGATATCAACAAAAGAAATTTGTTTCTAGGGGTTAAAGTAGCATTCTTTAAGAGTTAGTGTTTCTTACGCAAACATATGTATATATGTCATGGGTCGAGACTTAAGCTTCGAATTCGCGCGGCTTCGGGACCCGGACATTCACCCTTCCGGCGTCTCAGATCAGCCTTCCGTCACGGTTCACACCCTTGTGAGGTATTGTCCGCTCTGGCCCCCCCTGGCCTCACGATTTTATCCTACAAAAGGCGCCTCACAAGGCGGAGATGGTGTGAACCCTTTTATACCCCAGTGACCCTCCTATTATGTTCGATGTGGGATTCAGGACTCCCCCTTAGGTCCGTGACATTCTCCCACACCCAACCTCGTGACGCCCTCGTCACGAGGCTGGCCACCCTGCCTACCTCCCTCGAGGTGCTCGGCGTGGATCGAACGGTTTAGGGCTGGCTCTGATACCACTTGTCACGGGTCGAGACTTAAGCTCCGAACCCGCGCGGCTCCGGGACCCGGGCATTCACCCTTCCGACGTCCCAGATCAGCCTTCCGTCACGGTTCACACCCTTGTGAAGTATTGTCCGCTCTGGCCCCCCTGGCCTCACGGTTTTGTCCTACAAAAGACGCCTCACAAGGCAGAGATGGTGTGAACCCTTTTATACCCCAGTAACCCTCCTATTATGTTCGATGTGGGATTCAGGACTCCCCCTTAGGTCCGTGACATATACACATACCTAAATATATATATATTTGATGATAGGATTAAAAACTAGCTTGTATTTGTATTACACTATTCAACCATTTTACCTTAGACTCATTTTTAGGAAGTTTGATATAATTTTGCATTTCTTTTTGCCTATATAATGAGATATTATATATGATTTTTATATGCATGGTTCAGGCTTTCTCTGACATTTGATATGAAATATACAATGGATTAAATAGTAACTAGAAAAATGTTCGCGCTTCCCCACAGTTGAGCATGTTTTGTGTATTGTTGACAGAGCTAGCTTTATATAATTTATATAATCAAATAATGTGAAGTTTTCTTTTGCATGCAATAGCAATAATTGAGAGAATAGTTGTAAACATCAAGTCATATTGCAGACAAAACGTTAATGTAGTTCATATCACAAACGTTTAACAATGATACACAAATAAAGTAGTTAAATAATAAAATTAGTTTTTTTATTTTAATGTGTGTTTAAATTTGATATTTATACATCAATTAATTATCGAATTTAAGATTTAATTTAAAATTAAATATAAATAATATAAATTATTAATTTGACCATGACATTTTTTTTTCATATTTAGATAATTTTTTTGGATATTCAAATTATTAATTGGACTTAATTTAACAAATTAGGTTAATCTCAAATTAGATTATAAGCTAAACATAAACTGAATTATATCTTTTCTTTATCTTTTATTTATCTATTTTGATTGTTATTTTGAATTTTGAATTTTTGTTAATTTCTATATTCTATATTTTTGAAGTAAAAAATTAAAAAATAATTAAATAATTAAAAAAACTTTAAAAATATTATAAACATAAAAGTTAGATCAAGAAATTCATAATCAACAAAGCCAACAAATCTAGATACACAATCAACAATAAAAGTAATTGTAAACATTTCATTTTGTCCAAAAAATTTTTAAATATTAAATGGGCTTCAAATTTCGTCTCAACATTGGGTTCTAAAATCATTTTTGGATCAATTGGATTTTAATTGTAAAATTCAATTTTAAGTCGAAATTTAAAGGCCCAAAAGTATTTTATTTATTATTTATTATTTTTTAATTTATTTTTATTATTTAGTTGGTGAAAGTCAAAAAGTCAAAGTTAAAAAAAAAAAAAAAAAGCAAGTCTAAAATTGAAAAAATAAGGAAAATATGAAAAAATTTTTTGGAAAGATTGATTTGTGAAAATTTTGAGAATTCAATAACAATTGACAAGATAACATAGCAAAATAACTAACAAAAAAATTAAAAATAATTTTTTGTTGAGAAATTCTTTTTTAGAGGTTTTAGGTTTAAAATTTTTATGGTATTATGCTCAATTTTGCTTTGGACAATGGTACAAAAATGGTGGTGTCGATGATAGATTTCTAGGTATTAGTGATTTTTAGGATAAATTTTTGTTGGATCATTGAATTATTTCAAACATTGGTTTTTAGAAATCTCATTAAATTATGAGTTTGTTAAATGAGACTTATATAGAGAGGTATGAGAAAAACAAGGATGAGAGAGAAGAGAAAATAGGAAAAATTAAAAAAATGATTTTTTGTTCTTATAATAGGTTAAAAGTAAGCCATTTTAGAAGATAGGTCAGATGCAACTCATGTGTTGACCTATGCATTATGCATTGACTTTATTATGACTTGACCTATTTGCATTGAAAAGTTTTTTGTGTTTTATTTTAAGTTTATTTTACTTATTTATGTCAAATATTAAATTCAAAAATGAATAGATGTATAGGGACCAAATTGAAACACATATTAAGGTAAAAAGACTAATTCCATCATTTAACCAAAGTATAAAAATGAGCTATATAATTTGAGAAAAGTTTATGAGAAAAATGTTGACGTGGTAAAAATTTTGTTGTCATATTATCATTTTACTACGTAGACTTGACATGTTAGCAAAGTCAAATCCATGTAAGCAAAAATGCCATACTAGAAAAGTTAGAATGCTACATAATTAATTTTAAATAAAAAAGTTTGAACTGTTAACAATTTGATTAAATTTACTAATTTATTGAAACATAGGAGTTCAATTTGAAGACATTGAGATAAAGGGACAAATTTCATTATTTGACTAAAGTACAAAAATTTATTATACAATTTGACCTTTTTAAATTACAATATGAGGACATATGGCATAAAATTAAGGCTTTATATTTTCAAATGTCAAGTTAATATTTTGAATCCCAAATTAATGGTAGGGTATAATTTCATATCTAACTACTAACAACTTGGAAAATTAATTGGAAAATTAATGATAAATTCAAAACATATGATTCATTTAAACCAAATTAAGAATTATAATATTTATATATATTATTAATACGTTAAGGAATTTAATGGATCACATACATATAGAATATGTCTTGTGAAAGATTAAATTGAGTTAAATTAAGTTCAACTTAATTGTAAGACTAATTAATAATAAAAATTATAGGACTAATTAAATTGAAAGCCAAAAGGAAATCATTAAGGGTTTGAGCCCAGTTTAGGATAGGAAAAAACTTAAAAGAAGGTTATATTGCCCATCTTTACAATTATCCATTCTATCTCATGTGTTGAAAAAAAATTTGGAAAAAATAGAAAGGCAATTGCTACTACTAGCATAGCATTCAACATTAATTTTTCTCATTAATAAGGTTCTTTTACTTTTTACTCCTATAAATAATATATTGTACACTTAAATAGTTGATGAGTTGCTACAACCTAACTTGGTGTTCTTGAAGGATTACGTTTGCTGAATTAACAAGTAAAGGTAAACAATTTTTTACTCCTATCGAATGCTAAGTTTGGTTATATAAAATTTGTAATTAAAGTTTGATCATTGGTTTTGAAAATTGAAAATTTTAAATTTTGTTGCATTTACTTATTGATTACTATTAGTTCTCGATATAATCAAAATTAATCATTAAAAACAATAAATTAATAATCAATGCATAAAAATTGAAAATAAAAATAAAATATCAATTAAGTAAAAATCTTTAAAAAAATTTTTATTGTAAACAAATTGTGCATTTTAAATATAACTAGAATGCAGATCTGTGCTACATACGAGAAATCTATGAAAATTCATAAAAAAGTATATTTTTTTTAATGTTAAATTCAATAGACAATAGAATATCACAAAATGCCAATATTTAAAATTAAGATAATTCAAGATTTAAGACTACACAACTCTAGATCTATTCATTCAAGAATTCTACAAACTCTAGATCAAATCATTCACCTATGTCACTCTACATATTCTAAATCTATCTAGATTTAAGATTATAAAACTCTAGAACTTTCCATTCAAGAACTCTACATTGCTCAAATTTACAATTTCAAAGTTGCAATTTGTTTTAAATAAGTAGTTCTATCAATTAACTTTTGTTTTAAATAAGAACTCTACACTACTCAAAATTGAAATTGTGAATTGGATCTTTTCATTCAATAACTTTACACTGTTTTGCTTAATGACATTTAGACTTGAAATAAAGAATAGAAGATAAGAACTTATACCTTGGCTAGCATTCAAAGAAACTGCTTATTAGCACTTGTATATTGGATTTTCCTTTCCCTCTCAATTGTGAATGCCTCACTTCGATTTAGCTTTGTCATATGATGTTCATTGAATACTTAAATGACATAATTGTGAAACAATAGTATCTGAGACCAACATCGATAAAAGACACTAAATCATCAAAGTTTAATATCAAATGAGAAATAAAAATGCTAAGTTAGCTGTATTTTGTAGCTTAATGTCCAACACGCAATTAAGTTGCAATACATGCTATTGGGAGGTTAGCACCTTAAAATTCATGATTATTAAAATGAGTTCAGTTTGGTCATATATAATGTAAACATTAACCATGAGAGAGTTAAAAAAAAGCATAATACCTTATCATCTAAGTCATCTTCTTCTGTTTTAGATCTATTTCATACCTCATCATCAAGTCATCATCTTTTATTTTAGATCTATTTCATTTAGATTCATCTTTAGATCAATTCCATCCTAACCTTACAACAGAAGTGAATAATCTAGTTAGATGAAAAACATGTACATAAATGCTTTATAAGAGTGCAAAATAATAGAATGAATGCAATTAATTTGAAATTGAATTTGTTTGATTATTTAGGGTTTAGCATGTGAAATTGTAACCCAATATGGTATAATGTTGTATTATCTAATAGATGGTTTCTTTTTGTACCTTTTTTTGCTACTTAAGTAGCTTGAAATAAGTTGATTCTTTCTCCTTGAGTTTCATCAAAAGGTTTGGCAAGTGAACATTGTAAAGAAAGGTAAAACCATGAATATTTGTTATTGAAATATCTTTTTGACAAGGTGAAGGTATATTCCCTTCATTTTTACAACATTTAAATGAGAAAAGAAAAAACAATGAAGGTTGGAAATTTTAAGAAATAGGCAACTATCATTATAACAATTATTGATTAATGCCATAAAATGATAATTATATAGTGAAGACTACTATAATAAATATGCATTACAACCTTCATTCAGCAAGCAATTCAATTGTTACAAAATTGTGCTGTACAAACCTTGTCCAGTTAGTTTCTAATTCAAAATAGATGTTAAAAAGTTCATATAATTCATTGAATTAGTACCAATATCTTATTGTCACAGTTATGACCTGCTTTATAGGTGAATGAATAGCTTTTTATGGGTAAGTTTTTTTTTTTTTTGGTAAATTATAACTAGTCTCACACTATTATATTTCATGAATAAAAGATAATAAATGCTATAACCAATAATAAACAACCACACATTAATAATTTTAGATTTGATTTTTGCTAAGATCTTGGGAAGTAAATTTTTATCTTATATTGGCATACACTTAGTTCAACTTCTTTAGTGCTACCTCTAAGAGAAAATGTCTATTCTCTTTCCTTTTTATTTTCTGGTTTAGTATGTAGCAGTATTACTACATCAACCATGCTTACTCCATTAAACATATGCATAAATAAACATTTAAATAGTTATGCACTCAATAGAAAAAAAACACAAAAATAAGATAACAAATTGAATAAATTATATCATCTAAAAGTTCTAGAACTCTCTTCATTTCCATTCTTGATAAAGACAGCACAGAAACATGTCGAAGAGCCCATTGCTAATTCATCAAATAGCTAGTAAACTGAACTGAATCAAATTATCAGAAAGAAAATTATTTTAAGGCAATATAAATAGACACAAAAATTATAACAACATTCAAGTAAATTTCAATAAGCACCTAAATATGATCTATTGGTAATTCTAGCTTCATAAAAAAAATTAAAATTGGAAAAGTGTGTCTACCTTCACAACCAACCATCATCACTCTACCTGTAATATAAGTATGAAAATCAACTTAGAAAACCAATAACCATAAAAAAATTGAAAGACAAAGGTGACATATGTCCAAGTTAAAGAAACTTATTCTCATTAAATCATATGAAAACATAACCTTCATGTAGAAAATAAACAAAAGATATTGATTTTTGCAACCATAAATGCATATTAATTAGTTCTTTCTTTTCATTTTTGCATTAAAAAATCTATTTTTTTTAAAAAAAATCCAATAAAAAAGTTAATGAAAAAAAACCCATATGAAAATTCAAAGCATTTGGCTAGTCTACAAATTAAAAGAAATTACATTGTTGCTTTAATGAAAATTTATTACATCTTAAAACTCTAAAATGTAAAATAAGAGAAAATAGTTACTAACTAAAGCCATAAACAATAGAATGATTGAATTTGTTCCTTACTATATAATCCACATCTACATATCACACTATCTAGCTCTCTTTATTAATTTTTGTGGGGCTATTACAAAAAAAAAATATCAGTAGAATCAAACAACAAAGGTTTTGAGAATTAAGGCTAAGTAATGTGTCAATAAAAGATAGTGATATGAAGGGATTACTTGAGAGGATGAAAATAGATGGTGACACTTTCTTAATGATGGGCAACAATAATAACAGCAAACTTTGGTGGATGAAGGTTATGAGAAATTTGGCTAAGAGGAGGATACCCAAGAATAAATCTCTTGCCTATGTAAGAGTGGGCTACAGGAGATAAACATGATAAAAGTATTAGGGCTTTTTCATATGCCAAAAAGAAAAAAAAAAAGAATGAAAGCAATCGTAGTCTTTGTAAGAGGGTTGTCAGAGAATGATTAATAATTATTTTACCAAATTATCAATAGATTACCATTTTTTTCCACATAAGCTTTTTTATCTCTCACTTTTTTTTCAATTTCAAATTGCCTCCACTTTCTTAATTAATAAAATAAAAAATTTTAAAACCGAATTAAAAGTTGAAAAATGATATGAAATTGGCTGCCTTGATAAATAGTAATTGAACAATACAAAATTGGGAAACTACTATTATATACAAAGTGTAGAAAGCACTCGCATCAATCCAGTAAGTAAACTGAGACACGTATTGAGCAACAATAACTTTTGTAGGCTTTGTCTCGAGTTCTACTAGAGTTTCTGCTTTCTAGAAGCAAAACTACATTAGGTTGGATTTGCCCTTCACAATAACTTTTTGCATCTTCAAATCTACTTCATATGATTCCACACCTGATAAGTGTTTTATGACAAAATATAGATATTAGTTATTAAATCAAAGCATAAAAAAAAATTGAATATGGATGATGGCATGTTTAGTAAAAAGTGAGAACATAGACTTCAAGTATATTTTCTCACTTAAGTGTAAAAAAAAAAAGCTGAACATTAACTAATTTACTAAAAAAAAAGGGAAAAATATTTAAAATTATTATTCCAAAAAAAATAAAGATGATGAATGCAAACTTTTTGCTAATGTTGAGCGCTAAAGTTAATCATAAAAAAAGAACAAGGTTAAAAAGTAAGGGTTAGAACACACCTTTCATTTTTCTCAAAACTTTATTCTTAGTTAAAACACTACCATAGCATGATATACCAACATTAAGAATGACGATCTACAAGCAACAAAAATGAATCCATGGCTAATGTCATCAAAGAAAATTTGTAAAACTATGTTTAACAACCAAGAACTACAAGTAGGAGAAAACAAAGGATTGGATATTCTTCAAAATTTGAAATAGATTATGCAAACCATTCATAGAAAGCCTATCATGCCAAAAAGCTGTTAACTTGAATGCAGGAATATAAAAAGCCTGGGAAAACATCTATCCACTTAGTAGTTTAAGATTTCAAATACATAAACACAAGATTATGTGATTAGAATTGAAGAATGTGTTTGTATGGCTTCCATGAAAAAATAAAAAATGAGGAAATATGGCCAATAAATAATAAAATCAACATTACTATTATCAAAGAACATGATTTGTACAAGCTATCAATAACAAACTATAAAAGAATTAAATTTTAGAATAGCTTACAAACAATTGATATTACTATTAAACAACAAAAGATTATTATGATATTATTATGATTTAAATTTTATGTATTTTTCTTTTGTGCTGAAAAACATCAATTTAAATGAAGAAACATAGAAAGCTAGGGCAAGCATCTATCCACACAATGGTTCAAAAGCTTAAATAGATAAACACAATATTAGGTGACTGTAATTGAAGAATGCGTTTCTATGGCTTTTATAAGAAAATCAAAAGTGAGAAAATTTTGTTAACAAATAACAAAATTAACATTACTATTGTCAAGCAACACAATTTGCACAGGCCATCAATAATAAACTATAAAATAATTAAATTTTAGGATAGCTTACAAATAATTGAAAATGCAACTAAATATGTATAATTCTACAAGGTACTATACTTTTTCATTCTTGAGAGCAGAATTAAGAAAGCTATTCTCGTATGCACCCATACTGCAGGCAATAGGTAAAATCAACTAAGAATAGCAATAACTACTTGGGTTGCCATTGTAAGTTATAGTTTCCTTGAGTCACCAACCTAGACGGCCGCTTAATGTAATTAATAGAATTGTTTTACCATTGCTTGATGGATCAAGTATCACTAACATTTTCTTAGGTTGAACCTTTCTAGTGATCCTATTTAAGATCACTTTCTCTCTTAAACTTGAATTCTTTTCAAAGAAATTACCTACTTTCTCAAACTTAATTATATAGACAACATCAACAAATTGTAAACCAATCAAGAGCTCATTAAAATGCCTATTATTTCCTTGTTAACATAGAGATTTAATGGATTTTTCTTTATTTTTCTATCCTATTTTAGTAATTAAAATAATCCATAATCAAAATCAAATAGCAAAATAAAAATAATGCATATATATAAAGTCTCAAATTTTCAATATTTTATTCAATGAAACACTTGTAAAATAATATGCATACCTTTAAACTAACAGGATGATTTGTACTCTTAAAGATGGCAATGGCTTTTGACTAATTAGTAGCCTTCGATTGAGCTTCAATGTCCAACTTTTCCGCCATTATTACCAATCCAATGAATACAACCAAAGCATGTCACTCTATAAAAGAGCAAAAGATTAAAAAAGAAAAAAAGAACTTTATATTTTTTCTCTCTTTTTTAATTCCCAATTACAAATTAATCAACTACTATCATGAAAATAAAAAAAAAAAAAAAAAGAAGAAATTATAGACCTTGAGCTTTGGTAAAAAGAAAAGAAATAGCATTTGCATCGATTATAATACATCTTATTATCTGTAAATCCTTTTCGAGCTATTTTGAATCAAATATTCAATTTTTTTTATTTGTTTGTTTGTTAAGATTTCATTAAATAAAAAACAATTAAAGAGAAATTAAAAAAAAAAAGGGCATTATCATATATTAATGTGATTAAAAGTTTGAAACTTGCATTTCTGGCTATTATTAAAAGTTGTTTTCCATCAAGTTACAAACACAAATCTTGAAACTTAACTAAATCTAACTCTTAATAATTTTTACAAACTCAAACAGATTATAGTGACTAGTTTAAAGTTTGCACTTTAAGGCAATTATAAAACTTTATTTTTCATAAAGTCATAAAAGTCAGTGCATCAATGCTTGGAACTTATATTTACATTGATTGCAAAACCAAGTTGAAAAAAAAAAAGGAAGTTGAAATTAAAGAATTAGAGAAAAAAATTCAAAGCACAAAATAATAGCAATTAATAGAAAAACATAAATAAGGTAAAAAAAAAAAAACAAAAATCTAATCACTTAAGAATGACATAATTGAATCAAACCCAGACCATTGTCATGAAACTCAGTAACAAAATTAAGAACAAAGATACAAAAACAAAATAACAACTCTATCAATTCAAACACAATACCTACAAAACAAAGATAAAATTAAAAACTAAACACCAATTTTGTCAGTTCGCAACCCACTTTCTAAAACTTCACCCAACAAACAAAGAACACTCCCGACCATAAAAAAAAAAAGCATTGAGCACTCTCGAAAAAAAAAGCACCATGCATAAAAAATAAACTAACCCAAAGATAAAAGCAAAAACTTAGAAAAATAGCCTTTAACGTATGTAAATGAAAAACTCCATCAATGCATGCAAAGAAACCAATGCATAAAATCAAAAACCATAAATGAAAATAATACATCCAGAATACGGCATGTCCTACATGCCCACAAGATCCAAATTCTCTAACCTAAAAAAAATTAAAGTTACTAAAAAACCAAAAAAAAAAAAATCCTTCATAGTCTCAAATAGGAAAAAAAAAGAAATTGAATAATTCACCTAAACCAAGAATAGAAAAGATACAGTAATAAATAACTACAAAAAAGATGAAAAACCAAAAGTTGTAATCAACATTGGTCTAACAATGCAGCATAAAAAAAAAAAGATAACACACATGGAGTCTCGAGAAAGAAAAGAAAGAAGGCAAAAAAAAAAAAAATTAAAGCAAAAGAAACAAAAACAGAAACATGTTTGCAAAAAAATACTCTGATCCTCATAAATAAATTTGTCTTAACATTTTTCATGTCATTTTTTTTTACATTGATGAGGTGTACAATCAATAAATGAAATGGATAGTTTTAATTATAAGTTATAGATTTTTTCCAAAATAATCTTTTAATATATATTTTTTTACATTGCTTACTTATCCCTTCAATACATATTAGGGCTAACTTTTATAGTAAGTTATTGAAGTAACATAATTCTATATTAACAAATGAATTTTAACTCACTTATTTTACTCTTTTTTAAATTTTATATAATTAATTACTTTTTCAAGCGATTTATTTTATGATATTGAAAGTCAAAATTGAATGTATGTAATGTTGTAATCTTAAATAATTTCATTGCAAATGATAAATTTAGAAATTAACAAATTGAATCTA
The DNA here is from genome assembly GCF_002303985.1 of Durio zibethinus. Next base: position 2,565,675 of record NW_019168004.1, read on the forward strand.
AATGACCCAAATGTTAAATTTGAAATGATCCAAACTTAAATGATCTAAAGGTCAAAACCCAAATAACTCGAAAACCAAAATGGTTTGAGACCAAAATTATATAAATTCAAATTGACCCAAATTCAAATTGATCTTAATCTCAAATGACCAAAATGAATTGACTCGAATTTCCCTTAACACAAAATTATCCAACCCAAACCTAATTAGATCCACATATTTGCCACCTCTAGATGCAACTATTAGATAAATTTAGAGTGAATTTGAATCAAGGTAAAAATGGTTAAAATTATTAACTCAAATTTTAATTATGGTTGTTTAGAATTATCTTGTTAAAAATTTACTTGGTAAATAACTTTTAGATTTTTTTTTGAATGTTTATGTGAATATATTTAGGATTAAGGATGTGCATTCTTTTAAAAGTTGCAAGACACCCTAAGAGAGTATGAGAGAAAGTTTTTGGCTATAATGGATTTTGGGTATATGAGATTGTAAAAATGATTGAAAAAAATTGATAATTGTAATACTGAAATTTGTTGTCCAAAATTGCATAATCTTTCTCACAAGAAAAATTTATGTACTCTTAATTTTTTTTTTTTTTTGTTTGCTTTTACATGATTAGCTATTTGGCATAACAATTTTAGCTCAACTTAATTAAAAGAAAAAATCATCTCATATACTAATAGTGAAAGTTTTAGACTTCATAAACAAAATCAAATGATTGTTACATATATATATATAATATTAATATAAGAAAAAATATTCATAATAATTTTTTAACATTATGAAATTTTAAAAGTCTAAAAAATATAGAAAATAAAACTCTAGATTAAAAATGATTAAATATTCATTTGACCCCTGTATTATAGTGTTTTTGTTAGATTAATACCTAAAGAATAAAAATTCACAATTAAGTATTTTAACTTGCATTCCATTGAGCACTTTCGTCGTTGGGACTAACATCATTAATCACCTAGTTGATATTGCTAAAATATCTAATAAAATCATAACATGTGTCAAAAATGTCAAGTCATTATTATATCATTCATTGCTTTTTTAGCATAAAAAATAAGGTAATTAAAAAATAATTTTTTATAAAAAATTTTAAAAAAAAATTTTAAAAAATATATGAAAACATTTATAAAATTCCAAAAAATTCAAAACAAAAAAATTAAAATTATGAGTAACTAAACAAAGTTCAAATTTGAAAAAAAATACAAAAAATAAAAAAAATGAATTGGGAAAGAATAAAAAATACCAATTTAAATTTTGATTTTTGAAAAAGATAAAAAATGAAATAGAGAAAGAAATAATGAAGAGAGAGACTAGAAAATAAGAAAAGAAAAAGGAGGAGAGAGAAAGAATGGAAAGGCAAAAAGGTAAGGGAGGGAAAAAAAGAATTGGATTGACATCAGTGTCTAATTAGTTGGCTCAAGGCGAATCAACGGTCATCTGTCCATTTCAAAGCTAGATGAGCTCCATTTGCATAGGGCCGATCTCAATGCTAGCACCATCTACCACCCTTTCCCTATCTCATTGCTTTCATTTTATTTTCTTTCTCTAATTCTTTTCCACTTTTTTTTTTAATTTTGAATTAAAAAATCTGATTTTAATTTTTAAAAAGTTAACAAAATTTTAAATATTTTAGAAAAACTTCAAATTTTATAAGATCAATTTTGAATTTTTATAAAAATCATGTTTTTCAATTTTTTTTGTATTTTTAACTTTCAATAAAGTACTTTTAGATTTTAAATTTTTTAAAAGTTTTTATATTTTTATTTTTTAAAAAACCCACATTTTCATATTTTAATGTTGAATTTTCTAGTAAATTTTTTACATTTCTCAATTTTTTAATATATTGAAATTTTAAAAAATTTCATTTATTTGTATGAACACACTAATGATGTGACATTTATTACTACATAAAATAATTTGTTAGGTATTTATTTTACATCAATAATTTAACCAACGATGTTCACTCAAAATATCAATATGTATGATAAAATGAAAATTCAAATACTTAAATATAAAATTTTTATATCAAATTGACAAAAAAAAATACCCCTTTGTCTCAAATTTTTATCAATTTTTTTTAAATGTCTCAAAATTATTTTTTAAACATTTAAAATTATTTTTTAATATTTTAAAATTATTTTTATGACTTTTTTATTTTTTAACATTTAAATTAAGAAATTTTAATTTTATAAAAAAATTTAATTTTAATATTTAATATATTAAAATCAAAATTTTATTTTTTAAATTTCGTAAAAACCAATGCAATTCAAATATTTTGGTATGGAGTATGCTACGATACCATTAAGAAAATTATTGAATTGACTTGGATTTGGTACTTAAATTATCAATCTCCCGTATTTCCATTGGTAAAGGGCAAAGACAAGAAAAAGGGGAACCCTTTGGTCATTTATTGACCTTCAGATTACCAACGACAAGCCCAAATCTCTGGCTAACACTTATACGGCATCGCACATCCCTTGTATAGCGCAGCGCCGTCGTTATTCCCATCTCCTATCTCTCCCCTCTGCAATTTCTTCAGTACGGCACTCAGTCTCCCTCAATGGAATTGGAAGCTGTTGTTTGTATGTTCTCTGTCTGTCTGTCTCCGCATCTTGATTTCTAGAAGCTTTGTTGTATTCTTCTTTTAATTTATTGTTTAAGAATTCGAACATCTTCTTTTTGTCTGATGCTGTTGGCTAATGAATGAATTTTGTTTTGCAGGTTCCTGGGCAGCAATGGCGACAACATCGAAATTGCCTAACCGACCAAGGAGTTCCAATTTTCCCATTTCTAAGCTTCCCAATTCAGGTGATGCGGTGTTGGACCTTGGAGCGTGCTCTCGAAAACATGTTTGCTCCTTCGGACGGAAACGCCATTCTCAGCCCCGTTTCATTCATGTAGCTCAACCGCTTTTCATCGATTATAATTTCAGGTGTGTAACTCTGACCTTTTTTTTTTTTTTACTTTAGCTTAAATGTGTTGGCACAGTTTTTTCAGCATATATGTTGAAAGCACTGGAAGCAGTACCCATGGTGTAATTAAACAGGGGGTTTTTCTGCAGGAGAATGGCATGGTCTATTAGAAGCAATGTGGATGCCAGTGGATTTGATCCTTCTTCCAGCAATAATGGCAGGCCCAGATTGATTAGGGCTATCCAAGCTATTCGAAGTAAACTAGGTGTGAGAATTCAGGAGCTGAGGAAAAATCTTCCTATGAAGATATTCTTTTTCTTGGTTGGATTTTATTGTGCAACTGCATTTGCAACTGTTATTGGGCAGACAGGTGACTGGGATATTCTATCTGCAGCCTTGGCAGTCGTTGTTGTGGAGGGGATAGGTGCCCTGATGTATAGGGCCTCTCTTCCTGTACTCAACAATGTTAGGAGTCTGATCACCATGTTTAACTATTGGAAAGCTGGGCTTTCCCTCGGCCTCTTCTTGGATTCATTTAAGTACGAATTGGATAAGGTTACTGGCTTTAGCAATCCTTTGAGTTTCGAAATAGATGTGTTCCCTTTATTCTTGTAGCATGCTGCTGTTCCTGTATGCTTTTATGGTATGTATCATGCATTCATCACGAGAAAGGTATTGGCACAAGTGAGTCAGGACTTGAATGCATGGGTGGATCCGAAAGCTCTGGTTGCCAATGATGGCCTTTGATGGACAATAATGGTGGCACTAAGAAGAAAGCAATCTAGTTGTAAAGTTCTTAAAGAGAAAAGATGTTCAGTTCATGTGGAGAAAATTTATTCTTAGCTGGGAATTACAGGTACATTTTCCTGGCCATAGTTTTTCCAATACTGCGGGGCGTCATGATCATTTGGATACAAGGTAGGCGAGAAGATTTTTCATGCTTCAGGTTTGCTCAAATGTTATATCTGACTGCCTGCCTGGAACGATAGAGACTTTCTTCAGATAAAAAGAAGTATAGCCTGACTTTTGGTATAAAACTCGGGTTGAAGGTGTCTGGTTTGTCATTTAGAAGCACTTCCCATGGTTTCTAAATAAGAAAAGTTCACTTTTCTTCTCAATTGTATATATCAGGTTATTTGTTATGGTCTACGATATTGGCCCTGCACGTTAGTTTGAACCCTTTCTGAAGTAATTGTTGAGTCTACCAACTCTTCAAAATTTTTCCATTTTCTGGAATGCAAAGTGCTATGCCATGGATCATTCTTTGTATGTCACAGCCCAAACAGTTTTATTCTGATGTTTTATGGAATAAGGTTTGCCATCTGGTTTTGGACATTATGATAACTGATATGATTGGTTTTTCTCGTTTGGGTGGAAATGATAACTGATAGAATTGCCCAAGCAATGAATCTTTTGCTCAACACAAATTGAGAGGCAAGGCTCAGAACCTGCCGAAGTGCACATATCTACAGGATTTGGACTGAGAGAAATGGTAGAATGTAGGGGAAGAGACAAAAGAACAATGGATGAGCTTGTCAACTACATTAGAGAGACTATCAGGCTGATACTTGCAGGTGTCACGAGGATCTCTTGAGACTCCGTCAATAGGGACCTTTGCTTTGGTGAAAGGATATTTGGAATGTAATATTTTCTCCTTTTTGTTCCTTTGATTGCTGCAACAGTTGATCTGCCTCCCTGACCCTGTCTTCTTCGGGTAATACAAAATTTTCGATTATAAATAACAACTGATTTGCTTTGATTGTTTTCACTTATGGAGTCTGCTCGGATTGTTTTCGTTTATGGAATCTAGATGGATAGAAATAAGAGAGTGAAATAAGAAGCAAACTGGTAGTATTGCAATTATCTTGCAATCAAGGATGGCTTCACAAAATTCAGCATTTAGTTGGTAATTCTCTTAAGCGATCTTTTTGTAATAATTGCAATCTTGATGAATAATTACAATCTTGATGAGTCAATGTTTAATTAACTTATCTCATTATTATTATTATTATTATTATTATTATTATTATTACTGTATAATCTAAATGCATTTAACCACAAGATTACTGTAGTCATCGGCACAAGCTTAAACTGTCTTAATTGCATTCCTCAGAAAAACGAATAAACAAATAAAACACAATTTGCATTAAAAAAACCTTCCAATGTTCAATGTTCAATATTCAATTCTAGAACAGCAGAACGCGATAGTTTAAAGATGGTTGTCAAATGATCATGATCATTTACCCTATACAAAACTATCGCACCATAAAACCTCATTGCCTTGATTTTAATTTACATTGATTGGAGGAAAAAAAAACTTTATTTACCGTATATTGCAGATTGAAGCCAGTTAATTATCGCCACAAACTTCTATTAACCTACCAAATTACAAACATACCGGGGACTATTAGATATATAGACTGTTTGATAAGCCTTTAATAGTGTAGGCTCCAATGGTGATAACTCGTGCTAAACAATAGCTTCCTGTAATCATGCATCAATGCTAGGGCCCGGATATGCTGGCAGGCTCATAATCCGCTTGTCCAACACAGGGCCTCCGACAGTGAAATGATATAGACTCTGAAACTTTGATCCTCTAAACCCAAGAAGTTCATGCACTGCAAAAGTACAGCAAAATGAAAATCAGACATCATTCATGTTTAATCTTTAGGCAATGATGGGTCCGACCTTGTACTTATAAGGGTGAGCTGGGGCAAGGGCAAGCTTTGGATTCTTAGGTTATGAAAATGGAAGGGGTATGTTCTTTGAGGGTAGTATTACCTCATTTCACTACAATATCTCAATTGAAAGTGCAAATTGTAATGGCACAGGCTTAAACACCCTGACCAAGGATGAGACCACCTAATGCAACTACTGACAGGAATGCAGTATAATTTAGATGAGATGTGTAACCTATCTTTGATGTAGAACTTCATAACAAGACTAGGTACCATATATAATCACTGTCGATTTGGAATACTAGGTCTGGATAAAGGTGAAAATGAGTAGACATACCAGGATCATCAAAGAAGCAACCAATTCCAGTTGCAGATACGCCGACAGCATGTGCTTCGAGGTATAACACTTGGCCAAGAACTCCAGTTTCCCAAAACAATCGAGGATACATCCATGCACCCATCTCACTTAAGGTAGGTTCAAAATGAGCCACCATTCCAAGGCTGAAGCAGCCATCGCTAGCAATGTCCTGTGTGTAAGTTGAGCATTTCAGTTATATTTAAAAACTATGCTTTGCAGGTTTGCACTCTGCAACAAAACAGCCTTCTGCAGTAAACATGGTCATTCAAAACATAGTATTCTCAAGCATTTTGCCAAAAACTTTTTCTCCACCTCTAGAATTCATATTTAACTAATAGTATTTACACTTTTAAACTTCATGCATTGATGAACTAGGGATATTGTTAATGAACCTGTTTCCATTTCCCAAATCAAGCACTTCTCTGATGATTTGTTTTGCCAGTGAACATAAAATCACAAAGAACAAATAATATGAAAAATGTTACACACCTGATGGCAAGAAAGCCGTTTCGCGAGCTCTTGATAGTCACCAGTAACAAGTTCATATAAAGGTAGACCATCGGGGCATCCCTCTGGTTTCTCCCACTTAAACTCGGACCTGGTAGCTGTCTTAAGCTCCTCTAAATGACCCTCATTTCTAACCAAGAAATACAATCCCTTGGGCAAACCTACCACTCTATGAACAAACATAGCAGCATGAACCTCGGCATCCCAAGAGAGAGCCCGAAATGGCAATGCTAATTGTCTTCTATGCTTCTCTCCTTTCCCTGAAGGAAGGCAATGCAACAAAATCTGATAAAATGTTTGTCTTTCCATTACAGTTACTCCATCCATATCAACCGCGCTCCTTCTTTTCTTAACAACTTCCCTGATTGTAAAACCTTTATAAGAGTTTTCACTACAAATTTCACTGCTTTGAAATTGATCAACTGGAAATTTTCCCTTTTGAACCGTTAATGGCTTTTTAACTGCCTCAGCTGTCCTATAAATTATGCCCCAACAAACATGTTCCTTGCTAAGCGAATTTGGCCTCCCTTTCCACTCCAAATTCGAAAATTCATTTACTGCAGAACTCAATTCCTTATAATTCACATCGAATTGATTACTCCCATTAGGAAAAACAAGAATCAAACAATCTGGGTGCTCAAATTCAATGTCAGGAAACTTGCCTTTGATTGGTCTTGATGGGATTTTGAAGTCCGGGAAAATCTGAAGCCCCATTAGCTTCTCCAAATCCTTATATCCAAACCCATCCAGAAGCTTGACGTCCCAGCCAAGCGTTGCCGCAGCCATTGCAATAGCTCCGATTGCATGGCCCACATCGTGGTTGCAGTACCGAAACGCACGTTCTCCATATTTCCATGCTTCCCGCCAGAAAATAGAAGAAATCCCAATGAGAAATGAATTATCCGGAAAGAATTTGGGGAAAAACCCAGATGGGATTGTGGCTCGTAGCTCGAGCGAGTGTTGTTTCGGAGCATAATGAGCAATAAAAGGTGAATCAGAGAGAGATTGAATAGGCGGAGCAATAAGGTAAGCCTCAGTGGGGTGCAAATTGCCGCTGCTGGGGTTAACCCGAAGGGACCAAGTGGAAAACCCAGTTGTTTTCCAAGCTGAAAGAGCCAGAGAATCGTACAAGAGTTGGGAGATTGTGGAATGGGAGATGGGTTTAGGAGGAGGAAGAGAATGGAATAGGGAAGAATACAAAGGAGCATCAGCAACTGGACTTGTTTGTTTTTCAGTGGGAAAGTGCTGGAGAGGAATTAGAGGAGCAGAGATGTAACGGCGAAAAGGGTTGGGTTGATTGGCCCAATCAAGGCCACGTGGTCCTCTTGCGTAGTTGGTGAAACTGTGTTTGGTTTGATGATGGTATTTGAGGGCCTGAGCTACCTTTTCTTGTTCTTCATCTTCTTCTTTTTGGGAGTTTTTTACAGATGACGACGCTGAAGAAGAAGAGGAGGACATGGTTGGGATCATTCTTTCCTTTGGGAGTAGTAACAAAGACAAAGAGGTTGAAGGAAGCGTATGGAAATGTGGAGGGTTGAGCGGCAAAGAAATTCTTGAAGGAAGGTAATGCAATAACATTTCTATTTGCCGCTTGTGCTTTGCTTTTCTTCTTTAGGATTCATCTTCAACTTCAAAATCAAGAGTTTTCTATATTCAATGGGCTTTCCTGTAAGGATTTTGATTGTTCCAGGACTAATCCAGGATCCCTGGTGTTGCTCCTGGAGAATAATTACTCTAATCGATTTAGATTATTTTAAAAGCGAAAGTGGCCTAAACTCGGCCCAATTAGTTTCCAAGGAAAGCCCAATTTTTAGTATGGAATATGGGCTGGGGGGCTATATCTTGAAGTGCATATTTTGGGGTGTGCATGCAGGGGTCAGGAGTCAGGACTCATGGGTGCATGCAGGGAGGTGCGTCAGTGATGCGCCACTGTCTGTCTGGGCACCACACTGCACATTGGACGGCGTGACGTTGGCATTGCACTCCTCACTCTACTACAGCCCCGGGATTTGACAATTTATGAGTTGGGGTTTTGGCTCTGCCGTCTGTTAGATGTGATGTGACTCGGCAAATCACAAAACTCTATTTTTTACTTGACATTGAAATCGAAATCAAAAGTGGACAACAATCCTAAACGAGGGCTGTACCCTTTCTTGGACATTGGGCTGGGCAATATACCCTTCGGCTTCGCAATTTTCAATTTTTTTTTAATGCGCAGGAAGTAACCAAATCAATCGAGTTAATATAATTAAAATTTTAAATTTGAGTTAAATTTAAAATTTATTATTTAAAATTTAATTTGAATTTAAATTTTTAAATTTCAGTTTAATTTAAAATAAAAATTGTGGTTCAATTAAATTCATTTAATAAAATTAATTTAATTTTTATTATTTAATTTTAATTTAATTATATATTCAAATTTAAATTTGACCTAAAATTAATATATATAAATAATATAATAATTTAAAATAATAAAATATATTAAAATTTAAAATTTTAATTAAATTCACAAATTACTCAAATTAAATATTAAAATATATTTGATAATTAACTTATTAATCTCTCATTTACAGCCGTTACAGGGAGTGAGGGTGCCCATTTAAAAGCAAGTAAGAGAGCAATCAAGCAAGGGTTTAAATAAATGGGTATTACACCTCATCATCTTTAATCAAATTGGCAGTAGGAAAAGCTAAAGCAAAGCGCCATTAATGACAATAAAAAATCATATTTTGAGTTGAGTGGAGAGAGCCCTCTGAATTGCATCATCATCTGTGTTAAGTTTATTCTTCATTTAATCTCTTCCTCTTCAAGGTACATGTTTTTGCAGACATGTCAGGCTCAGGCACAGCGATAGGGCGGAGAGGACTTCATTACTTGCAGAAACTAAAAGCCGCAAATATACCTTCTGATTTGTTGGAGAAGGGCCAAAATCGTGTAATAGATGCTTCTCTTACCCTTATTCGCGAGAGGGCAAAGCTCAAGGTAGGTTTATAATATACATGATATGATGCTACTTTCATTGCTTCTTTGAGTCCTTTGGGCATCAAAGCTCAGGCTGACAAGCATGCATGTGAAATTTATAATCACTAGGGACAACTTTTGCGTGCTTTAGGGGGTGCTGTGGCATCCACATCTCTGCTTGGAGTTCCTTTAGGACATAACTCATCATTTCTTCAAGGACCAGCATTTGCTCCTCCTCGAATTAGGGAGGCAATCTGGTGTGGCAGCACTAACTCAACCACTGAACAAGGTAGCTAATCCTTCAACATGATGCTATATCCATGGGATAAGGAATCGTGTTTTTGATTGTTGCCTTGTTGGTCCTGCAGGGAAGCAACTAAACGATCCACGGGTGCTAACTGACGTTGGTGATGTCCCTGTGCAAGAAATCCGTGATTGTGGCGTGGATGATGATAGATTGATGAATGTCATCAGTGAGTCTGTCAAGCTAGTAATGGAGGAGGTGAGTGTTGTTTGGCTTCTTTCTTCAGAATCACTATGACTACTTTTGATGATTATTTTGGTGTTTGGACGACTTAGATAAATAGATTTTGAATTTATACACAATTTGAACTACTGAACTTTGTCCCTGGAAGCAACCCTGTGATCATCTATGTGGTTTAAATTTAGGGGCGGATCTATGCATTGGGACACCCAAAAAATTAAAAAATAAGAAAATTTGAAAGGAAATATTTCCTTGGAGACGCAAAATTTTCCTTTGTAGATCCTTTCTATCAACAAAATTGGTAAATCCGTTGATAATTTTTTATATATACTATAAGTTGACATGCCCAAAAAAATGGTGGATCCGCTTATGTTTAAATTTGGTTGAAATCAGTTCAACTTATTTGTTTCTTCCTTCTTTTGGTCTTCCTTTTGGAAGTGTTTGATTTATTGTTAAATATTTCTCACCAAAGCCTTTTGTCTAGAGGGAAGATCAGAAGTGTTCAGGGAGCCTCTATATAGATGCTGGTTGCAATCGATGCAAGATTATCTTCCTGGTACCTCCTGGTTCAAATAGATGACTCTCAACTCTTTCAATGTCTGTGTTTTTCAGGATCCATTACGCCCATTAGTTTTAGGTGGTGACCACTCAATATCTTTTCCTGTTGTTAGAGCTCTCTCTGAGAAGCTTGCTGGACGTGTGGATATACTTCATTTAGATGCCCATCCTGATATTTATGATGCCTTTGAAGGAAATAAGTATTCACATGCATCTTCTTTTGCTCGAATTATGGAAGGTGGTTATGCTAGGCGCCTTTTGCAGGTAACTTTTTCTTCAATATACTGTATCAGTGGCTTTTATAATTTCCAATTCAACATATGGTTCCTGGATCAAATAATGACTCCAACTGGGAATATAACAAATTTCAGTTTTCTGGTAGTGACTTTGCAATTTGCTATATTTTTTTGGTCATCTGCGTATTTTCTTTACCTTTGTCAAAAGCTATGTTTATAGTTGGTTCGGTTGGTTCATGTAGCCACCCTTAAGAGGTGGCACTCAGTAGGTCTAGGTTCAAATCTTAGCACTTGTAACCCTTTTCCTATCCGTAGATAGGGAACGACAAGTTTTCTTTTAAGTTGTTTTAGTTGTTTCATCATTGTGTTTATAGTCCCTCTTTCCACTATTGTTTTAACCATGAGAGTGATCAAATACACCTCATCACCAAATGCACGAGGGGGATGTATATCTTGTTTTAGAGCCAATTGACTGAAGTGCTGTTATTTTAGGTTGGTATCAGATCAATAACAACTGAAGGGCGCGAACAAGGCAAAAGATTTGGAGTGGAGCAATATGAAATGCGAACATTTTCAAGAGACCGTCACTTCTTGGAAAACCTGGTCTCTCTCTTTCTCATATTTTCTGTAACTTTTCTTGTCCTTGTGTATCTTTCTGCACAAACATGACTAATATGCTTTTGCTCATCAACTTCATAGCGCAAAATGTCTTACAAATGTTAAAATAGATTATTATAGAGTTGAATTGCTTGGAGGAAACTGAAAGAAAATTAGAATTTGAGACTAATAGCAGATGCATTGACAGAAACTGGGGGAAGGAGTAGAGGGGGTGTATATTTCAGTGGATGTGGACTGTCTTGATCCAGCCTTTGCTCCAGGGGTATCTCACATCGAACCAGGAGGCCTTTCCTTTCGTGATGTTCTCAACATCCTACACAACCTCCAAGGCAATCTGGTTGGTGCAGATGTGGTAGAGTTCAACCCACAACGTGACACTGTTGATGGAATGACTGCAATGGTTGCTGCTAAGCTTGTAAGAGAACTGGCGGCCAAGATGTCAAAATGATAAGTTTTGTCTCTCTATGTCAATGTCTTTGGACTTTAGAACAAAAGCTGCCCTGCCTTCCAAGGAATCAAAATATGCCTTCATGCCAGCAACAGGAAAGATCATCTTCTACTTATATTTCATTTCTGTTTAGCTAAACATATGACAATGCTACTCCATCTTATCTGAATAAGATAGGCCATTATTATCAAGTTTTTAATCATAATCCGCGTTGGTCCTTGGTTGTCTACTTATTATGTTCATGCATATTCTTATTTAAAATCAAATATCTCAATTATCTCTAAAATCATATTTTATACCACATCTTAATTGCCATAATATTATGCTTCAAATCTCAAATAAATTCATTATATTAAAGTTGGTATAACTCAATTGCATCAAAGTTGGACTCATTAAAAAGACAAAATAGTCTAATTAACCCAAAAACATATATCTGATGTAAAAACTATGCTTTTAAGTTATATAATCAAATACCTCAATTATCCTTCAAATCATATTTTATATCAAATTTTTGTTTGCATTGTATAGATGAGTGAGATCATTTTAACATATTGAATAGATTTTCCCAGGTTGGGACTGAGCAAAATTTTTCAAGCCGCCCTAAGTCAATTCAAGCTAATCTTGTGAGAATATTTTAATAAAAAATACTTATTTTTATTTAATTTTAATTTTTTTACTAGAGAATATTAAGATAAAATTTAATATTAAATTTAAAATTAAATGATACTACATAGAGCTGGATCTGTTTGGCAAGGTTTTATTCTTTTAAAGGTTTTAACCACGTCCAACTCGACTCATGGACATATTATATAATATGACGTACGATGTACAGATAAAGAGGATTTTGAGTTTGAATTGCAACATTTATATCAAATAACGGCCTCTTTTATTAAAAAAAAAATTACCCAAAAGTCTATTAAGAATAATAAAAGTGACACCTACAAGTATTCACCCAACATTTTGCTACTAAAAGTATCGGATGATATCCAAAAAAAAATGAATGTTAATGTAGTTTTCAAATTCACTAGGATGCATGCGCGAGAATTACAAGGTAAAGAATTTATTCACATCATCTCTAATGTTTTTCTTTTTCTTTACCTGCAATCACTGTATGCTGCTCGGCACTGGAGTTTACTTATTCTTTTGCGTAAATAGATGAACAACACTGCCACACACACAAAAGAAAGAGATCGATCAACTTCCGCTTCCAAATTGCTTCTGTATGTCCTTGAAGGATACTGTGGCGGAACCCCTCCTTTTGGCCTTCTGTTGAGAAGGATGTTCTTTCCATCCTGTCATGTAGATCACCTACAAGAGAAATGATGATGTCAAAACTCAAAACATATCGTCTTGTAAAACATGATTTTATGATTTTTAATCATTCATTCCAAGAGTCATGTCAGACCTTCAATTTGATAGAGCTTATGAAATCCTAATTACAGTGACAAGTAATGAAAATCTCACCTTCCCCGAGTGTTACTTACAAAAAGCAAGGCTATTATCTTTCACTGAATGAGTTTCGAGTGTGTTTACAAAGGCTGAGGCGATCAACTCATGCCCATAGAGAAGAGAGTGGGGTTAATAGTTTTTAGCACACTAGTGCATATAACTTTGGTTGACACTGCAATGCTCCACTTAAACATCCTCAAAAGAAATTTGGTAAATATAAATTTGGTTACATAATCACAGGTAGTCTGTTCCAAGCCCATAAACCGCTTCTATCTCATGATTATAACTCAAGACATTCAAGTTACACTTATGTTCTAACTGTTGGAGTGTCTCTTTGAGACCTGAATATCCTCAATGTATGCTCCAAAATGCTGCTACTTACTAAACAACATATAATTTAATCTCCTTAAAACTACGATGAAAATTTTACTTCTCATCGTAGTATCTTCTGGTCAAACTGGATTTCTTCTCATGATGGTTACCTAATCTTCAGGTGAATCCTTTGATGGTAATGGCTTTAGAAGGTATAGACTACAGAGAAAGGCACGGCAGAGAAGAGGTCAAATCTTTTGAAATCCATGTGACTGAATTGAACATCAGCAAACAATGTAAACCAGCTATTTAAATCGTTCAACATAGATTATATGCCCATTTGTTACATCCAGGCTTTGCACTTATCTAAGAAGGTGAAGAGCTCCAAGTATGAAGGAATTTTGTAATATACAGAAGCTTAAGTCTCATTAAAAATATATACATAACAGTAGACTTGCCCCTAAAATATAAATAAGGATATATTTGAGCAAAAATAAAATTCAGTACATTACAAAAACCCCTATAAAACCCCATTTCCTACTTTCACCTAAGTCATTCCAAAATCTCCCCTTTCTTTCTTTGACTAATATATCTTCTGTCTGTCAATAGTCACAATAAAGCTGACTTCTTAAACAAAAGTGGCCACCCCTTGACGTTTGGCTTTTTCCTCTCTTTTTGACTTTTCTATACATCCAAACCTTCAAAGTTTAGAACCAACATCCCCAATAAACACCCGTAGATTTACCTTTCTCACTTGCCCCCTCTATTCTGTACTCTACCAGCTTACATTTTTTTACTTGTTAAGTGGTGGTAGTGATGTTTTGTTTGCTTTCATTTAAGGAAGAAACAGTTACAGAGATGGAGCGACAGAAAGGAGAAAAAAGGCAAAAAAGATCTGTTGTTGCCAATGAGGATTACAAGCCATGTCAACAAGACAGAATTTCAGAACCAAAAGTAATGGTGACGGATAGAAAACAGATCATATTCCAAGAAAAAAAAATTCATAGCTATTCATTTTCTAACAATAGGTTATTGCAACCAAATGAAGTCCTTGTCCTGCATAATGCCCCAAAGAGTTGCAAACTTAGGGCTGCATAGTGCTCTTAGGGCCCTCAGCCCTCGTTTCTTCTACCAAAAAGGGAGAGAGGGAGTATTATAATTTTTTTTAAGCTTTTCATAAAATTAGACTGCTGAGTTAGCTTTTTAAATTCAAAATCTTTTACTTTCAGTCAACTAACAGAAATAATAATTTATAAAAAAAGTGTAAAATGGGGAATAAATAGGGCAAAGTTAGATCACAGATATCAATTACAGATATTAGAAAACAAAAGATTTGATGGTATGCATAGTGTCTTTCTTTCAAATTTCTGCCCTTTGAATGGTTATTAATGCACTGACCTGGAAAGTTGCAGGGATGGTGCCATCTTCAGCTGAAAACAATGAATCATAGATGGCTGCAGTTGCTAGAGCTGTTTCCCTCTTCAGGATCTGGTTTCAAGGTAGTTTACATGAAAATTTAGCAAGGTTTAAGGTTAGCTTATCTCGTGCTTTGTTTGGAAAAGTATCACTTAGATTAAATTGGACAGACATCAATGTCCAAAAGATATCTTACATTGCTCCTTTGCAGCAAAGCATTAGTTTCACCCATTGCTCGTAGATGTTCAATTAGATCCAAGGCTGCACAAAAGAGACATGGTTTATTGATACTGAAAAATAGTTAACAAATTACGCAATGTAAAGAATAGGAGGCCAATTAATCATATTATCATCAAAGAGTAAAAATATATGGAGGGTAAAATATACATTAGAGTTCAAACCAATATGAAATACTCTCAACTGCATTTCAAATCATGTTGATACACATTTCCTATGACTTTATCCTGATAATGGGGTATTGCTACAGCTAGAAGCATTTTCGCTGCAAGAAATATAGCATGTCACTAATCGGAAACTCTGAATGTTGCTTCAGCACCAAATCTCATTTTTTTCTTGTTTCTTAATTCATTCTGTTACCAAAGCCCACAAATAAATGTGGAAGTATTTTCATAAAAACTTTTGGGTAAACATTTTAGAGAACCTCCAACCATGCAACGAATGGAGGATTTCATTAGAATTTAGTGTTCCAATTTGCAAATTGTTCAACAATTTGTGCTAGCTCTATATACATGTCAGGAAAATAAGTTTTACAATTCTTAATAAACATGAAATTTCACCAAGACATTTTATAAGCCCATAGTTGAAAACTGAAAATTTTAAATTTGATATAGATCACCTTATTAGCCAGCTATTACACTGGCACAAGTCAGAATTCAAAACTGAAAAACGTTAAGAGGATATTCTTACCACTCTCATACCTAACCACATATTCATCAACATCAACACCAGGAAGTGCAAACCCTGCTCTAGTCAAAAGGTTGCCAGCGTCCCTGACCTGAATAAGAGAAGCTAAAATGCTGCTTAACACCAGGATGATCGAAAATGTTTACTCTTTCTTAAAAAAAATTGTTTTTGTTGTGAGGACTTTAGTTTTATTATTAAACAGAGACATAGTCACAACATTAAGCAATTGAAACATGATAATTTAACTCAAAACAAGCTTAATCACTTATGGCCCGCGTTGAATTTAAATCTGCATGGAAAAACCAAATTAAAATTTGCAGATTGGGAAGTAGCTTTCCCTCACACTTGATATACTATAACAGGATGCTGCTACTGTCAGTTGCCCACCATTACTAGAAATACTTTTTCACACTGACTTTTTCTTACCCCCCCCCCCCCCACCTCCAAAAAAAAAAAAGCTATGAAGAGCTTGTTTTGCTTTTCTTTCTTCATGTTTGAAATATCAACATCACCATCAACTTCAGTTTTTCAATATCATGATCAACAACCCAAATATGAGATTCAACCTAGCTACTTATGTGGGTTAACAATACAACAGTTTTAATTGGAGATAGAAGAAACTCTATGAACTGTAAAAGTAATAAAGCAAAAAAAATTAGCATCCTCTAGTGCCTAGTCAGATTGGTTCATACAATTCAATTAGAACCTAATTAAATTGGAATGCATGCTTTCAAATATCAAATTTCACAACATTGGTTCTATTGCCAACTTTATTTGCCATATAGTATTGCCAATCAACAATTTAGCATGCACATTGAAACTACGAAAAGAATTCCAGAGATGAACTATATATGCATGTATATGTCTTCCATGTACATTGCAACATGAAGAAAAATTATGTGTTCGTGACTCTGTGTGTGTGTGTAATATCTCCTCAAAAGTTTACATCTTTTAAGCCGCTTTTATACATAGCACAGATATAGATATATAGTATGTCAAATAAAAGCACGAGCATTATAACTCAATAGTGGAATTGCAATTGGTAAAGTAAATAATAATGAATGATAAAAAAACATAAATAAATAAGCCACTAATTGAATTATAGTATAAAAGATTGGGAGACTAAGGAAACTATCACCATTCAAGCAACTGAATTGAAAGAAAACATGTAGCAAGTTACATGCCTGTGCCAGAGGTGATACCCGTGGACTAATGCCTCCTTCACGCTCCATTTGAGCCACGGTGCAAGCTATTCGCAGCTCCCTATTCAAAAGTATAAACTATAAAGGTGAGACAGCAAGGCAACATGTGCATCAATGTATAAACTACTAATCATCATAGGAAAAAAGAAAAGGGTATAGACAACTTCAAGGTTTCTCCTCCAAGTATAGCTGCTAAGAATAGGCCATCGGGCTTCAATGCCAGCTTACACTGTCATAAATACAATGAACATGACTCTGTCATTGACACGGACATAGAAGCAACCTGAATATTTTGCATTTGATTGTATAGTTTTATTAGAAACTCAATGAAAAGCAATACAACAAAGAGAGGCAATGGGAGCAGGGAGCTGTTCTTCAGTCTAAGCAGAACTAAAATAGATTATAAACAAGAGAAAACATTGTTTATAAATTTCCTGAGGCCTTTATATATTAAATTTATCACTCCTCTCCCATAGCACAACAAATCTCTACCTGCAATTGTAGTGAATTTAACACCTATCAATCAAACATTGATGATCTTATTCTACTACTAGCTTACACAAAAGATACACAAATGGTCATAACTCATAACATGTGTGTAAAAATATTTACACTTCTCTTTAAACCTGGATGCAAATTTACTACTTGCAGCCATACAAATAATTTGAGAAAATGATATTTTATTATTGCTTGATGTATTTTAGGAGTATGGAAGTGAAAACTTGTCCAAAGGAGATGAGTTAAGAAAAAAAAGTATTTCCTAAAAACATGGACCAAACATATGTGTGTGTGTGTGTGCATGCACTCAATAATTAAGCTTGTTATTAATTCCCACAAGCATCCCATTACTCGCTTATAGTATAACATGCATCTTCCTTCCAGCCAATGCTAAGCCATATTGCACCAAGATTTTTTTTTTCTTTTTGAATCCTATTGCACCAAGATTGACATGGATGCTTAATACACTGAAAAATACAAAGCACATACCTGTATCATGGCTCCTGGAAGATCATTTGTCCAATGGAGCCCTAGGCAACTGATTACCAAATCTACTGAACTTTATGTCAACAAATACAAGCAATTAGAATATGAAAGAAATTTTCCAACAATAACATAAAAAGTAAAATTTTCATGCATACCTTTCTTCGATGGGCAGAAACTCCTCATCGCCAACCACATATGATGTTTCAATATTTTCATTACAGGAATCTGGTTGAGAACTTTTGCACAGCTTTAACATATCATATGAGGTATCCATCATAATAAACTTTTGAATCGCACCTGGATACCAAACAATTTTCGGTATTATTATAATTTATAAAGGTTACTAACCACAAAGGCTATCTTTGACTCAATCATTCAAATAAATCACACTTTACTAAATATTTACTAACATCAGTAACATATCTGCAAAAGTGCAGAAACAAAGGAAGATAATTTTTAAAATGAGTTATAAATAAATCATTAAAACTTGCAAGCATCAAGAGCAAGTTTGATCAGCTATTAAAGACACACTAAAGGAGTAAAAAATGGTACATTCTTTTTTTTTTTTTGGTACAAAAATGATACATTCTAGATATTAAATGAAATACATAGCTTAATGTGGTGTAAAATCGAAAATTCAGGGTCCAAGAGAAAAGAAATTTTCTTGATCGATTAGAACTAAGGGGGAGAAAAATAAGGGAAAATAAATGCAAAAGATACTCAAGAAATGGTTGTGGTAGTAGGAAATAAATACATAAAAAGAAGCAGTGGCAGCATAAGTTAAATATGAAGAACAAATTGATCATTATAAGAAAGTGGCTAAAGTGCAAATTTTATAAAAGTAGGATGGCTTTTTTGGTGTTTTGGCCTTTACTTAGAATGGCTCAATTTATTTGTTGCTTGTTCTACTAGCTATTTGCATCCTCAAATTTTGCAATAGCGTAAATAGTGAAAAGCAAAAAACATATTTCACTAAAAATTAGCAAATGTCCAAACGTTAACTCCATAGTTCAATATACAAGTAAAATCAAACTTTTTTATGGCCTTTAAAATAAAGTTTTTAATTTACAATCTTCTGAAATATTGTATCCAAATCCAGTTTTTATCTTTTTTTTTTTCTTGCAAAAGCCTAAAGGAAGTAGCAAAATCAACAATCAAATGGAGGATAAAATAGACTCCAAGAAATAAACATACACATGTATAACTATAAGCACCTAAAACAAATTAAAAGATTATAAGAATCATTCTAGGATGGGAATCTATAGAAGTTATAATCCTCTGCCTTAACATAGCAACAACCACCTCATACAATAAAACCTAAATCAGTAAACCTATGATTACATGCACATACAATTTTGTACACTTTATTAGCAATTGGCTTTTTCTCTGCTCAAAATCCTTGAGATTTTCCTTGATTTGAAATGGGTGTTGTAAAACATTTATCTAATTGAGAAGCTAGCCTTATCCATGAAGAAACAGATAACAAAAGGAATCATATTAAGTATTTATTTCTAAAAAAAAATGTAATTAAAACAGGAGCAGAAACCATATATGATAATTTGAAAAGAAAAGCATCAATCACTTCAAGCACTACTTCTAACTAATTTAACCACTGCCACATATAAAGCTTTCAATCAAATTTATCTTCCAACTTTCCATCAATTGAAAAGGATCCCATCATTGAAATTGTTTTTCTTCTAAACGTTAAAAAGGGCACCAACTAATTGCCGTGCTAAACAACATAAATAGCAAAATAAATGGTAGGAGAGGAACTTTCTAAACTAACACTCACCACGTCCCTGCAGCAATCGCCTTACAGCTTGCAATGAACCTCCCAAACATAATGCCGTAGGAAATGTTTTCTTGCAGTCCTACAAAAAGCAAATACATAAATGATTTTCACAAATACAATATTCCAAGGAACCTCCTCTTACTTGCTGCTTTTGCTACTTGCTTTTTGTTTATTCTTTTTATTACTTCTTTAAAAGTTGCTAAAAGGAAAAGGCAAATGATAGAAAATAAAATCATAATTAATTAAAAGGAACAGCAAAAATAAATTGAACACCAATTCTAATATGATTTTTCTATATAAAGGTAAAATTATGCATTTTCAATAGAAAAACTTATGCCACTAAATTTATATCACTAACAATAGAAGAAACTCTAGGAAATAAAATGGTAACTAAAGCAAAGCGGATAACAACCTCCAAACGATCTAATAGATTCTCAGCTACAGCATGTACGAAGGAATCATTGGGACGCAGCAACCACGCAGCTCGATCACGCTGCCACCCAAAATATCAATCATCACTTATTGATTAATTAACAATTACTAGACTCATATAATATAAAAATGCTACTACTTGTTTGCGTTTGAGGTGGCGGTCGAATATCTTGACTTTTGAAGGGTTGCTTTGAAAGGCGTCGCCATTTTCATAGTCTGCAGTAGAGAAGGAAGCGGATGATAGGAAGTAGGGTTTGGTTGTTGGTCTTGTTTTCCTTCTCCACAAGGAACAACTCGTTTCATAGAGAAGAGAGCTCTTCATTCTTCTTCTTTCGTATCAATGTGTTGTGACTAAGAAAAGGAAACCAAAATTGATTAATTTACGTTTTACATCCTTATTTTTCCTTCTGCTTCTAGAATCCTTAATTAAAATGATGACTTAATTAATCCTACTCTATTTATCTCTCTCAGACATTTTGTCGAACAATGAGTACGCAATATTAATGTAAAAGGGTGAGAACCCCTACGTGATAAATGACGGCAGACAAGTGCTTGAAGGCGGAGCGCCCAAGCCTTGAAAAATGAGACGGTGGGCGGCTCTGCGTTAACTAACTCACGAATCCGAGGGAGACCAAATTGGAGAAGTGAAAGTGAAACTACAGTCTACAAAGCTCTATTAATCTGCCTTCAGAAATTGGCGTCGATTCGGACACATTTGAGTAGGGTATAATTTGGTTTGGTTTTCAAATAAAAATAAATTTTTTTTTGGATAAAGAGGAAAAAAAGAACTTAAATTATAATTAAAAAATTATTTAAAATTTGACGGTGACTAAATATACCCCATTTTCTTTTTGTCAAATCTCAGTTTTTTTAATATTTTTTAAGGAAAATTATTTAATCATTCTTTCTCTTTCACATGAGTTTCTAAAAATAAATTTTCAAAAAATCAAACTTTTTGAAAAATAAATTTTTAGAAAGTCACCCAAAAAGTTTATTACTTTATGAAAATCTATTTTTAGAAGGTGAGGTAGTGAAAATTTAAGAAAAATTAAAAAAATTATTAAAATTTTTTATTAATTAATGTAATAAAAGATTATTAAAAATTTTGATTCTAAAAAAATTATTAAAAATTTTATGAAATTTTAATTAAATATTTCGTCTTTTAATATTATAAGATATGATGAAAAAATTATTAAATTTGATCAATATCTAAAAATTGAAACTCTTAAAAATTATACAAATAATATTATTTAATACTACATAATTTTATCAAAATCTAATATACTAATAAAAAATATCAATTGTGATAAGTAAATGGAGAAATTTCTTCAAAAAATTCAGTTTAGTTAAAACTATTATAAAATTTTAATAACTGATACCAAGAAAAAAATATTGATTAAAAAATATGCATTTTAAATTTATAAAAAAAATTAAAATAATAAAATTAATTTTTTATTAATTTTAAATTTTATAATTTTTTAATAATTATTTTTTTATTACATCAACTAATAAAATTTTCTAAAAAAATCTTAAATTTTCACTATCACATTTTTTAAAATAGATTTTCAGAAAATCATATAACTTGTCAAAAATCTATTTTCAATAAAATTTATGATTTTCTAGAAATTTATTTCCAAAAAATTACATGAATTTTCAAAAATTCATTTCCAAAGTTATAAAATTTTAAAAAGTTGTAAGAAAAATAATTAAATAATTTCACTTATAAAAAATTTAAAATAAAAATTGGAGTGAGAAAAGAAAAGATTAGGTACATTTAGTCCCTCTCTAAACTTTTAATATTTTATTACAATCAATCAAAATTTTAATTTTTTATTTCGATTCAATTAAATTTTAAATGGATGAAATTTAATCAAACGTCAAAATTTAATCAATTAATTAATTTATATATATATATATGTATATTAATTGCCACATATGATACTTTCATTTATTTTGATGTCACATGAAATTTTATTTTAATTAATAAAAAAATCCATGGTGTTATTTTTTTTATCTAAAGAAAATCTTAATTAGATGTAAATAATAAATATTTGAAAGATTGATTTATTGCAATAAAAAAATAAAAATTTAAATGATTTTTTTTAAAATATAATTGAGCAACTTTTTACATCTTTTAACTCTTTTTTTATGAAATAAACATTAAAATACTATGTAGAGTATATTAAAATAATAAAATACTCTGGGCTAGAGATCCAAAATTGTTAAAAGCAATTTCTTCAGTTAGTAGTAAATTCTTTTTAATTTTAGAAATGGGATATTTTTTATAGAAAATTAAAAATTATCAAGTGAAAAAAGTAAATAAAAATATTTATAAATACATAATGCCTTTTTTTTGGATTGTACTAGTTTCATATGTAAAAGATAAAACAAATTTTTTTTTTCAAAAATAGTAGTGTTTAAGTTCGAATTTAATTCAATTATTTTAGTTAATAAATAATATTATAAATTTATAAAATTATTTAAATTTAAATTAAAAAATTTTTAAATCAATTAATTCAAACTAAATTTTATTGACTTAATTTATCAAATTTTAAAATAATTTGTTATATTTTTAATATATTAAATATATTTAAATATAAAAATATTATTTTTATTTTATAAAAATTTAAAATACATATAAAAACTAATAAATTGATAAATTGATTTAGTTTAAGTATTTTCTTATCTATTTACTTTTCAATTCAAATTTAAATATCCAAATTTAAATAGAATAAAATAAAAATAATCCCAATCAAGTAAAAATTATAATTTCAAATGGGACTTTTTGTTTGTTTAGTTTTTTTTTTTTCTCACCCTCCTTTAAGCACAGGTCTTACAAACTTTGACTAAATGACGTAACTAGCGCGCTCCTCTCATATTTCATGATTTCACCCAATTTCAGGGTTTTTTTTTTTTTATAATGTAAAGCAGCGATGATGTTTAATGAAATTCCAGACTCAAATTTGCTGGACCTAACGGAGAGAGCGGCCTGGCTAACGCCTGACATTATAGAGGCCGTCATTTTTTTCAAATATTAAAAATTTTTTGAATTATTTTATTTTTAAATAAATTTTTATATTTTTATTATGTTTAAATAAGTTTCTATTCTTTGATTTGCATTCAAATAAATCTTTATTTTAAATAAAGAAATGATTTAGAGTAAAACTTATTTAAATATAAATTAACTCCATCAACCTCAAACTGAGTAAGGAACTCTTAAATCTTACCTAAAAATAAAGGGCCATTGATACTCTATTACACGAGTCCAAGAAATACAATTGGGTATAAGGGTGTTATTTTAATATGCTAGCTCATGGAAATCACCAACAACCTTTTAATCTTACTCTTGGTTTACGCAGTTAGAGATCCAGAATTCACCTCTCTTTGCTCAAGTAGTTCTGTAAGAGCAGCATCAATTTGTGCAAACACATTTTCCTTGGCCACATTTCCATTAACCTGAAATGAGCCACCCCGAAAAGTTTGTCATACCTGCCTAAATATGTGCCTGTGAAGTCAGTTTGAATATTCTCTTCAAAAAAATAATTAGAGATAATTAAACTTAATCCACCTGCATGATAATACCTTTACTAATTCCCTTTTGTGTTTTCATTTTTAATTCTCACACATAATTATCCGCAAACATTAATCTTGAAAATGAATTATACATCAAACATGATATTTCATTACAAATATGGATACTGGGTTTGAAACTTCAACATCAACGTAATATAAGCAATCGGATCATCCAAGATTTATGCACGCCACTATAAGTTGATGACTTACAACCACATATTGATGAGATTCAAACTAAAGGCATCATGACTTATGTGTATCGTCAAGCTTGGACAAAGTCTGAATTCTAGTTGCTTTGTGTAGCGAGGAGGTTTTAGATGTTGACTCTTTGCCATCAGAAAGAACAACAGTACCTTCATGAAACTTTTCTGGCAATCCATTGTTATTTAAACTCATATTATCATTGAATTAAAACATCTACTTTCACTAACCATGCCAGTATTCTCACCACCCTAACTCATTCTAGTGCTTAAAGAAGAAACAAGATACAAAAATTCCTAACCTCTTTAATTGTTTGTGTCACAGTATTCCTATAATCACATTACCAGAATATGTGCATGTATGATCGATCTTTGAGTTGAATTTGATTAGGAAGATAAGGAAGGTGGGGTTGATGCTGGCGCAAGGCCATGGCAGGTCAAGAAAAGGAAAAGAGAGAGAGAACTCAAATGATAGAGATCAGAAACAAAAGGCAATAATGGTAGTAGACGTCAATTTTGAGTATCTTAATTAGAAAATTTCAGCAAAGTTTAGTAAAATTTTGAAAAAATTAGAGTTCTAAACCTCCAGAATATAACCAACCAAAAGCACTTTTCTCAATACTCCATAACCGCATCTATGTTAGCAGACTTAAAATGGCTCGGGATTCGCAAATATAATACCCAAGGTGAAGTCAGACAAGTAACTAACCGGTAAGCACATTCAGTTTTTCATTTCTTGCTAACTTAATCTAGACCTGGCAATTCAAAACATGATATGTTGACACGACACAAACGATAAAAAAAAAAAAACACAAAGGGGACATTGTTTAATATTTTAACAAAAACCATGTATGGGTTTAACAAAAACCAAAACTGATATTTCATGTTTTCTGTGCTGACACAAATTACAACATATAATTTTCGTGTAAAATAAGACATGAATACACCAATTGCCAGTGTTTTACTCGACACAAATATGCGAATAAACAAGTCTGGCTTAAACCAAATAAAATAAAGGGAAACCAAACAAGACTTAACTATTATTTGCTTCAGATTTAGTATGGCGTCAATGTTAGAACTATTGAGATATGGCAAACTTCCTTGTTCAGATTTTTCAAAGAAAAGAAAAACAATGAAAACAAATATTCTATAATTCTAACAAAAACATAAAAGAGAACACCCAAAAATTCAAATAAATAGTTTTTAGAATTCATAAAATTGAAAGCTTGTCTCGAAGTCTAACTTGATCTTAATAGACTGGTTCCAACAAAAATAAATAAAACAAACCAAAAATCTGGTCAGATTTTCATCCAAATATGGCTGGGGATCTCTGGTTAAATTTGGCAAGATCATAAAGAAATTCTAGCCTCAAATAAGACGAGAAGAGAAAAAAAAAATGAAAAGAGGAACTAGATTTGCAAACATAAGCTAAAAGTGAGATATTTCAAGGAAGAAGTAGTTATTAAGTGGTTTGATGAGCCTAAGAAGCAGAGATGTCTACCTCTAGCTTTTGGACAAAGGAGTTCAGTTGGGACTTGACAGAAATGAGAATGCTTTTATTAATGATTTGATATTACATATAATTTAATTTTAAAAATTACTTTCAACATTTTATTTTACTGCATGAAGCTTTTCCCTCTTTGATTTTTTGTATCAAAACATTAAAATTTTATCTAAAATTCTTACATTGAAAATAGGAACTTTCCGTTTAATGTCACCGAGCCAATACTCCCCTTTATTTTCCTTCTTTGCCCAGAAAATTTCTCTTACATTAAATATCATCATGTTCACCAGTGTTTCATTTTAGTAAGTTATATTAAAATGTAGGAATTCAGCGTGTTTGGACATTAATGGGTTAGTATTAAACCTGAAACCGAAAAGAGTATGGTTTTCAAGTTACGAATACTAAAATTTGAACCTTTTAATTATAAAGTCAAACCAAACTGCATAAATGATTCAGTTTTTCTTGTTTTATCATCTTTTTCTGCATGACCTAGGCAAGCCTTGATTTAAATCTATTAATGTAACACACAGGGGTATGTGAGCCAGTCATAGAGGGAGAATTTAACATGCCTTGACTGTGATATCTTTATATGTAGAGAGTACAGCTTCCACATTTTGATGATGTGTGTGTAGCCGCAACTTCACCTACAAGATACAATAAGATAATTCAACTTGACAATTTAATAATACTAACAAAATGCTGGGGAGAATTACAAAATGAAGAAGAATCTAAAAAAATTAAAGAAAAAAACATGAGTCTCAAGAATCCAAAAACATATAAATCCCCCACTCAAAGCAATCAAACTAGAAAGAATCAGACATGCCCTTTCTTCAGTATCATCAAAACGTTGAGTAAGCCTGGAAGCAATTTCTTCGCTCTCCGGAGGTGAATATTTCAAGTGGTATATCTTCCCTGTAAGAGGATCTAACCTTCGTCCAACCACTCTCTCAACAAGGTTGTCCTCAGGAACCTGCAAACAAGTTGGGCTTGTTAAACTAGAATGGCAGTGATATGAGCTAAAGGCAGAAAACCCACTCCTTTAGATGCTTATAGTTGAAACTTAAAACTATAAACTAATTTACACATGGCTGAATAGCAGCATGCACTTCAAGTTATTAACCAATTAAAACAGCAATAATACATTCTTACTTCCAACAAAATGAAAATATCAGGATGGATCCCAAAATCCTCAAGAGCAGCAGCTTGTGATGAGCTCCTAGGATATCCATCTAAAAGCCATCCCTTTTCTTGAGAATCTGGTTGCAATAGACGCTCCTTGACCATCTAAGATCAAAACTATAGAATTCATCAATAGGAAAAGCATTCTGTATAAACTGAACAATATCTTCCCTACCATAACAACTATTTCATCAGGAACTAACTCTCCTTTCTCCATGTATTCCTTTGCTCGCTTTCCATTTTCACTAGCTGCAGCAACTTCTACTCTCAGTAAATCTCCAGCAGCAATATGCACCAAACCATACTGAATAAACAAAAATAAAAACTTCAGTCCGCCCATTTTTAATTTTAGTTTTAAAAGAGAGAATCAAGCAGAAATAAAAATTAACATGACATAAAGCCATCATGATTGAAAGAAAGCAACATCTTAAGAAGGTACAAGTGCCATTTGGCCAAGTATTGACAAATAATAACTATGGTAATGCAAACCACTATCCTGGCTTGATCCTCTACCACCATGGCTCCAGAGGATTCAGGATGGTAATTGTATTTAGGACCAAGATGATTTAGCAAAGCAAACAATTCCTACATATAGCTAAAGATTAACACAAAGACAAATTAAGCACTCATTAACTAACACAGTGAACAAATATGTCAAGAAGAGTTAAGATAAATATCAAGATAATCTAAAATTACGTCTTTTTTATAATTGAAATTTTTTATTTCATCAGCCAACGAAAATAGAATGAATCTGCTGTATCAAGACCAAGCAAACATATAAGTGCTGTATAAAGACCAAGCAAACTTATAAGTACAAAACAAAACATATGAATGTACAAAGAACTAAAAAGTTTCTAGTCCCAGATTTTCCAATAATTTTCTGTTCAAAGGCTTAGTTGCATTGATTGGAGAATAATCTGAAATTATGATCTTGATCAAACAAGAATAGCTGTATCTTTAATATACACATCAATAGTAACATGCAACTCCACTCCTTCATTTCACAGCTGGTTTAGGTTTACCATGAAAAAAAATGCCATTCACCTCGTTCTTACACAATTTCAGCAAATCTAACCTCAAATTATAATGCATGCTTGATCTGCTCACACAAAGTACTCTAAAAGACCTTTTTTCTCATGCAAGTCCAGATTAAGTAGCCATTGAAAGGCTAACCCCAAAATCGAAATATTGTTTGCAATATTGGGCATAACACCCGGAGAGCATCCAACTAACTTTTTCAACCCATGATTTCTCCACCCAACAGCAACAACATTCCAAGCCAATGTATGAATCTAACCGTTCCCATGGTTTTGAATCTGTTTTACAAAGAGAGAGAGAGAGCTTACTTTTTGGGTGATGAGCTCACATTGTGTACCTTTACCAGATGCAGGAGCCCCTGATATCATCACTTTCAACGGCACTGCCTTAGCCGATGCCGCAACCTGCAACGTCATTGACACATTAAAAAATATTACTATTAATAAGCAAAAAAAAAAGATTCCAAAGGAAAAATATGTATTGAAAGGAAATTACGTAGAAATTGGGGGCGTTGCGTAATGGGAGCTTCTTAGAACGGGGGTGAGATAGGGTATGATTAGAATGGAGAGCGAAGGAAGAGGTAGCAATGGGTATAAAAGAAGAGCGAGAAAGGAGAAATTGGTTATGGTTAGGGTTAGGGTTATGGAGTTTTGAATTTGGTGAAAAAGACGGAGAGAGGTAAACGCAGTGGTGAGTAATGGCAAAATTTAGGCACGAATTGCTACCCATTTCTCTGCCTCTTTCACTTTCTGTTTTGTAACAACTATGAAGGAGGGTTGGTAGCGGCTATTTTCTCCATCACATGTCTTCAAACAACTGCCACTCGCTCCTCAAATTTTAAATAAATAAATAATAATAAACTCTCACCAATTGTTACCACATAATTTGATATTAGAGCGTTCTAAATGCGTTACAATAAAAATTTTATTTTCCTCATAAATTTTATTCTAAAAATATTTACATATCAAATATCAATTTTAGATTTTAGAAAAAGATAAAAATACTTTTAATATCATATATACCCATTCTTCTTCTTCTTGTCCATTTCTTCTTTCTTCTCCTTCTTTCTTTTTTTTTTCTTTTTGATGCTCATACAATAAACCTCAAATTTTTAAAACAAAAACCCAAATTTTGAAACCTTAGATAAACATTACAAATAGTGTAAGAATAGATTGAAAAATAAGAAATAACAATGAGAGAGAAGAGCTTGACGAGGTATGGAATTGAGCTTGAAATTTTGTAGTTCTTGAAAATTCTTTTCCAAGAATTATAATGTATTCTCGAAAATATATTTTCAGTAATTATGATGCATTTTTAAAATAGATTTTTGAGAATAGACTGTAATTCTTGGAAATGGACTTTTGAGAATACAATGTAATTTTTGAAAATATGTTTTCAAGAAAACATTATACTTCTCGATAACAAATTTTCGAGTATACAATGTAATTGTCGAAAATTCATTTTCGAGAATTATTTTGCATTCTAAAATTTCATTTCTAGAAATACATCATAATTTTTAAAAATTCATTTTTGAGAATACATTGTAATTCTCGAAAATCTATTTTTAAGATTTATGTTGTATTCTCAAGAATGGGATTACTCGAATACAAAATAATTCTAGGAAATCTTTATATTTCTTTTAATAATACTTTTTTAACATATTATGTGATATGTAGATTAATTTGAAAAATGTACTGATAGAGTAGGATCAATCATCACACAATTTATATAGTAGATATAATTGCAACAATTCATTTACTCCAGATGAGGTAAGATTATATTTTTGAGATTTAGTATTATTGGAAGGCATAGAAGTATAGAATATTAGTTTGAATATACGTAACAAATTAAAAATGTTTTACAAGTATTTTATAGTAGAGAAGCTTTAATTTCATAGGCTGGACATGTTGGAAAAGATTAAAGTTTCATCATAGTGATTAAACACTATAAGGTGGAGGCTCAAGGAAATCGAGAATAAAATTGTCATGTGAACGAAGTAGAAAATGTTGACAATTTAAAAATAAAAGCAATATAAAAGAAATGAAACATTAGAGAACAAAAATGAAAAATGTTGTTGCATATTTGAGTTACATGAGATTAAGTTAGTAATGGATGATGAATGAGACATGAAAGTAGTACGTGAAATTCACAATCATTTACCAACACAACAATTAAGGGATATTCATATGCGGGTTAATTAACTAAAAAAGAAAAAATATTAGTTGTTAATATGTTAAACAGTATGGTCAAACCCAGAAACATACTATTCACTATAAAACAACACGATGAGAAAAATGTCAGCACTATAAATATAATTTAAAATGAATGTAAAAAACACAAATATGTTAAAAAAATTGGTAGATTACAAATACAACAACTGATGAAAAAATTGACAGATTGTAAATACCTAGAGTGGCATAGATATGATAAGTCAAACTATTATGTGAAAAACTTGTTTTGGGCTCGTCCTACTAGTGTAGAGTTATTGCAAGCATCCCCATCGATCTTGATTATGGATTGTACTTATAAAACATTAAGTATTGTATGCCACTGCTTGAAATATATATGACTTTCATTGAAATAACATTTTTTGTTGCATTTGTGTACATAGAGGTCGAGTATTTTAAGAATTGCATTTAAGCATTGGATAAATTAAAAGTTTAATGCATGCTGGTAAATTTTCTACTATCATTGTTATTGATAAAGAGTTAGCATTGATAAATGTCATATATGTAGTGTTTTCAAGTACGATCAATTTTCTTTGTAAATTGCATATCAACAAAAATGTGCTTACGAATTGTAAGAAATTTTTTTAGCAAAAAGAGAAATGAGAGACATTTATGTCAGGTCTAAGTGTATTGATATATCCATCTACCTATTATGAGTACAAAAGATATCTAAGCTCATTAGAAATTAATTACCAAACTTATCTAGGTATATTAAAATATGTGAAAGAGCAATGGTGGCAAAGTATAAAGATAGATTTATTGTGGCTTAGACTAATAAAATAATATACTTTGGCAATGATACAACAAATATGTATGATTTATGTTCGTAATATTATTTATGGTTTTTAATGTTTCATAGTAAATCATTAATATACCATTATTATTTCTTTTAGAGCCAATAGTGCACATTCGAAATTAAAGAGGCATCTTGGATTATCATAGAAAAATTTTAAATCATCATAGAAGATAATGAACACATTTATTGAGCTTCAATATACAAAGATCAAGGCTTCATTTGAGCAAAGTGTTACCATTATGGAGTATAATTTCAAGCCTTCATTGTTCAAAGAGTTACGAGGTTTGATATCTACAAGCACATTGAAATAATATTGATGGAGGTCAAGTGAGCTAATCATGTAAGGATTATACACATGCTTGTGGTTGTGTGATCAAAGCATGCATAGATTACCTTGTACTCATGAAGTTGTGAAGCATATAAGAATAGAATGTTCAATTTCCTTATCTAAAGTGCATCTGCATTAGTAGAAATTGGATTTAACGAAAAACGAAGATGATTTAATATCTCATGAATTAATCATCCAGTCCGAGGTTGACGAATCATCAAACATTTCAATGAATGTGATAAGTATAGTAAGTTGGCCATGAAAAGAAAGCTACGAAACTTGGTGATTAGTCCGTAATTGTCTTTATGCCACCATTAGACATGGCTAAGCCAAAAGGTTGCAGAGCATTAAAAACATATACCTCTACATGATGCAACCTATCACACTGGGAGATTATGTTATTAGCTTAGTATAGTACAACATCATTAAGCACGACAAACCCAAAGAAACCAACATAACATATCGCTAAAATTCATGTTCACTAGCATTATAGTAAACATAAAATGCAATATTTGGATAGTTTACTAGTGGAGTTACATTTGTATATACAAAGCATCATTGATGTTGAGGGAGATGGACATTGTGGGTTTTGTGCTATTGTTAGGTTGGTCGAATTGGGATTAGATGTTTGGGTATAGATGCGACAAGATTTAATTAAAGAGCTTAATCAATATTGAGGTGATTATTTGACTTTGTATGGATCCATGGAACGTGTTGAGAAGTTGTTACAAAATTTATTATGTTTCAAAACTTCTACATCATACGATAAATGGATGACATTGCTTAATATGGGTCATTTGATTGCTTCCCGATATAACGTCGTGCTAGTCCACATTAGTCTTAGACAATGCCTGACATATCTCTCTATTAAATCTGTACCACTTGCACCATTGGAGCACATATTAATTATGATTTGATTTATTAATGATTGCCATTTTATGCAGGTATTGTTAATTATGTTGTTAATTACTGTTTATATTTATCTTTTTTTTTTTTAATTTTATGCAGGTGTTACTGGTATTATATAAATAACGTTTTATATTATGCAAGTATTTTTATAGCCATTTTCATCAATACCTCTTATTGCATGCAACTAGCATAAGATTTAGCATAATTGTGCCAGAGGGTGAGAGATTCCATATGTATCTCGCTTTGAGGATTTTAAGTTATTATTTAGTTCAAATTTTGATATGGCCACTCAAAAAACAATAGACATTGATTGATTTTTGTAATGATCCTAAACATTTTGTATTAATGTTTATTATCTATATTTGTTTTGCTTTATATTATGTTTTGAACTTGTTATCCAATGAATGATTATTAAATTTAAGGGTTTAGGTTTATGAACATGCTATCGAATTAACATTGAACAGATAACAAGCTAATGAGTATTCTATAAATATAAGCTAAACATAAACATAACTACATATAAAATAAGTATGTAAGCATAAAATTAGTATCAGTAAAAAATTAATTTTTATATCTAAACACCAATCCCTCTCTTTCGACCTTTTGCCTCGAGATATACAAGTGCTACAAGAAGAGTGAGCTTTACTATCGTCTCAACATGGGGAATAACCAAGCAAGGATAATGATGTGGCTAATACTACTAGTAGTGGGGATGGCACATATGCAAATGGGATGAAGATGCTGATGGACCATACGTGAACAGGTTAGGAATGAGCTTTGTTATCGTCTCCAAAGGTGTAGATGTTGATAAAATTGTGGATGAAACGGGTACAAACAACTTCGATGGTCTAGGCAATTTAAATCCATGAACTGATGATGTAAGAGTCGATGCCAATATAGATTGACTATTGTTGCTAACAACAATATGGCTTGACCCGTCTAATATGGCTTGTACTTAGATAAAGGCATCTCTCTAATAGTCAAAGCTCTGACCAAATCTGCCATCCAAGATATGATCAACAAAAGATAAAGTCACCGAGCTTTGCTACAAAAGTATTAATAATATTATTAGTATTGATATAATATAATTTAAATTAACCAATTAATAAAAAACCTGAAATGATAAAATTTATAACTTACTGAATCATTCATATATGTAGTATGAATCGGTTGAGGTTGGAATCCTGATCGATGTTTTGAATTTTAAATTTAAAGCTGTGAAATAGTTACGAACCAAGCATCGTAATTTGATGAACACTCTCTAAACCTTTAACATTTTCATCTTTGACGCTTAACTAACTCCACTTGCCTATCCCATCGTTTCCAATATTAATCCAAAAAGCTATATATAACATCATATTGGTTGAACAATGTCTTTGTCAAGCATGAGATGGGGCCAATGATTTTCGTAAAATGGTTTGTACAAAGTTGAACTGGTGTAGAATTTTCTCATGGTGATACGACTCTACAATTGCCCCATACTCGATACGTCCAGTAAAAAAGGCAATATCATTCAATGGATGTACCTCTCATGTTATCAACGTTATGAGGCCCAAAACACATCCAATACTGTTAAACCTGTCTAAGCTCTCACGTAAAACAAGCAATGTATTAGTAAAAGTATGAGCCTGTCCATCGTTGAGCATACGATATATCATCTGAGTATGTTAAATCGACGACTGGGCCTAACAATAAAAAAATGCTAATAAATCCATGCCTACATGAAATATATAAGTAATATTTAGTTAGATAATCATATATATGACAAACACAAAATATATCAAATCATTATAATATGTTTTAAATAATTATAAATACATACTTGACAAGTGTCAAATATCTGATGATCTGATGCATGTGTACCTTGCTCGCAATCCCAAGCTACCTATACAAGTAAATGAGGCTAGCCATTCTCCAAGCATACCTCATAGTGACAATGAGGTTATTCAGTAAAGGTAAGTACACTAGTGACACTCTCATCGTGATCTTATTACAAAATAACGTATTCTCTATCAAAATATAGTAGAAAAAACACGAGATAATATTGCAATCGCCTCATCATTTGATGCATTAATGACATGCCTAAATTTCCATGCAACCAAGATAGTCAAACAGTTAGATCCCTTACCTGATTTGGTTTCTTTTAGCATTATCATAAAGAACTCTAAGCAATCTTGACAATAATGTGGTTCCTCTCTTGCATCGTCGACAAATGAGGCATTCTAATCGAGGTCCTCGGATCCGTATATGAAAAAAGGCAAAACACATCATCCAACATGATAGTGATCTCACTGAACGATATATAAATGTGTTCATCTTTGGTTGCCACCTCTCGACAAAAATGGGATACTAATGTTGCACTAGTGTATGATAGGTGCAGTTTGAAAACCATCTGAGAATGCCATATGTTTTTCACAATGAATTTTCGAAAGGCCTCAAGTTTTCTTAAAAATGGATTTTCAGGCTTAAGTCTTCTCGAAAACACATTTTCGAGAAGTTCAAATTCAACCTAATTCTACCATAAATCCTACAACCTATCCCTACATGAATTTCAACCACATTTCAACCAAATTAATCAAACAGAAAGCTAGAAATGTTACCTTTAATAAGTGAAAAACTAAAAAACAAAGCTGATTTAGGGTTAGTTTGATAAATTTAGGGCTTTGATTGGAGAGAAGAAATGAATAGAGAATGAAAATGAAAAAGTAGGAAAGAAAAATATAAAAATGGGTTGTGGGGTATATTTAGTAGAAATAGAAAATTTAAGTTTGAATTTGAGATGTATTTAGTAGTAAGGTATAAAGTGAAAATAAAGGTGTAAATAGAATTTCCCTTTGATATTAATTTTTTTTGTTAATATATAATTTGACACTTATATTATATTACTTTTGAAGATTTGATATTTATAAAAAAAAATTTACAATTAGGTATCAAAATTTTATTTTCATTAATCATTTTTATTATTAATTAATGTTAACTAAATTATTAACATGATAAATATTGATTTATAAAATGTATTACATTTCATGATATTATTGGTTTTTATCATATTAGTTTATCAATAATAAAATTAGTATTTGCAATAAAACATTTAACGAAATAAATTTTAAATATTTTAAAATTTTTTAAGTATTAAATTATGAAAATAATATAATTCAAGAGGTAACTTATACATTAACCCTTTTTTTTTTTTTTTGAGGAGTGATCAGTGTGCTTTGATTAATTGTGATATTATTTGGGATCTTGATAATGTGTGCCACACTTTTATCATTTATGCACTATCTTTATTGGTCTCTTAAAAATGATTAAAAGACTTACCAATTACTATATTAATACAATAATATTATTATAAATAGTTATTATCAATAATCAATAACTATATAGTAAAATTATTCTCCTTTAAAATGTTAAATATTTGACACCTATTTAATATTTAAAATTATTATTTTATCCTTTAAATATTACATAAATGCCACAATACATAAAAAGAAATTCAAATGCAAATTATTACACAAATTTTCATAATTTACAAGAAAAATAAACCAGAACAAAGGGTGAAAGCTAACATAGCAATACAATAAAAAAAAAAAAACACTTGCAAAGTTAATCATGTTAATCATAAGAAAAACACCTAATAGAAAAGCAACACAAGGGAAACAAAAAATATAAAACATCAAGGAAAAAAGAGAGAAAAAATCATAAGGTTCATGTTTAAGGTGTTCTAGAGGGTTTTTGGGCACCAACTTTTGTGAGGTAGAAGGCTTGGACTAAGGGAAAGACACGCTAAAAGATAGAAGTGTTTTAACCAATAAAAATATGGTATTTTAGGTGTTAAAGCCGATGGGTTTAGGATTAAATATGGGCTTTTAGGCATTATTTTTCATAAATCTATTATAATAAAAAGACAGAGGATAAAAAAAAAATTTTTATGTGAATTTTGGAGTATTTTTTGCTTTAGTGACTGATGGCCGACAATAACAAATGATGACCTAATGCGATCGACATTGAAATCTCGAAAATGATGAAAGTCAAAATCTAAAAAATCTAAAATTATGAACTTAGAGGGAAAGACTCTTAAAACTAGAAAGAGAGATAATAAAAGAAAAATGAAGGAAAATGCTTAAAAAAGATAATTTATAGTAATGTTAAAATGGCGTAGTTTTAAAAATAGGTTTGAAAATGATCTGCTCTTGACCTGCATCCTAATTCACGGTTAACCTAACCCAATAGGTTTTCTTTCCTTTTTTTTAATTTTTTATATTTTTATTTTCCTTTTTATTATTTTTATTATTTATTTTTTTACTTACCTATTTGTTTCCTTTTGTACTTATTTAATTTTTAAATTATGAATGAAAATTGAAAATAATTTTGAAAATGTTTAGGAAAAAATAAAATATCAATTTTTTCTAAAAAAAATTTGAAAACCTTTAAGAAAAACTTAAATATCAATTTTTTCTTAAAATAAATTTAAAAATATTTAGAAAAATGTTATAAAAATTTAATAAAAATATAATTGTAATTGAATAATAAAAAAAATCCCATAAAATTAATATTTTAAAAACAATATTTTAAAAAAAAATTCATAGATGAAAATAATTTTGGATCCCTACAAAAAAATATTGGGATAATTCCAAAAATCATTTTCACAAGATGAATAATTATAAATAATTATGAAAGCATAAAATTAAAAGAAAAATTAATAATCAAAGTTTTGAAGTAAAAAACCTCTAAAAATATAAGTTACCATAGATTAATAACAAAAGAATAAACAAAATATATTTTTAAAGATAAATTCTTAGGAGATGATAAAATATTCATATTACATTATATTAATATTCTTTTGAGAAATACTTAAATTCATATTTTTAAAGGGAGAAATATAAACTTTCTTTCAAATAAAAATTCAATTGATTTATAATTTTGAAAAAAAAAATCTAAACATAGTCTATAAACACTATTGTAGTGGTCTCCAGTCATAGGAAGAAACTTAGTAAAAGAGACTTAGTAAAAGAAACTATGAA